>JAKELI010000269.1:0-63271 GCA_021525025.1 Lactarius hengduanensis | reverse complement strand
TGGAAGCTGAGTCCTGGCAATTGTTTGGAAAGGCCCTGAGGGGTGGTGAACGCCCGGTTGCAGCTGCAACAGTGTATTTGCACTTGGCTCATGATGGGCGGGGTCAGTCTGGACTCTGGATGGTAGTAGAGGGAAAAGGTGTGAGTGCCAAGTAGGATACAATACCCAGACTGCTAACACATTTCAGTTAGCGCAGTGGATTATCGATATAAAGAGGACATATGTTCGTCCCCATTCCCATTCCAATTCTTGTACTCTACTCACTGATCATATTAGTGCATCACTTTCTCTCAATACTGTCACCTTTGCTTTGATCTTCATAGATGGCCCCTGCAAACCCGCTGTTCTCAGATGGGTGCAGACAGAACACACGCAGGGAGGACAAATGAAACCAGACTCCATTTCAAACTGCGAACTCTGACAGGCCAAGGCAACACTATGGGCTCGAACAGTAACATAACACTTCAGGTCCCTCCACCCAGTAAGTCTACAACTTCGTGGAGTGAGGCATGTGTCTCACTATCACAAGAACGTGGGAAATGTACCTTCAGCACTAGCGACGTTGTTACACCCACGCCCTCGGATATGCAGTTGGGCACAGCTAAGAGAACCTGAACTATCGGTATGTGCAACACAAAGAAAATTGATGAGACTGACCTTGAAGTTGATAAAGGTCCTTCCCATGGTTGTCTGATGCCACTCAACTTGGCCCAGGGAAGCGAGATAGTGGATCAACAAGGGTTTGAAGGCAGCGCAATAAAGGGGAAGAGGCAAGGTGGTGAGTGAAAATATTACTGATCTGTTTGCTTGTCAAACAAGAAAAAATGTTTTAGCTCCACCCTCTGGTCGCATTCCCCCCCCTACCTATGTTCCTTCCTATTCCGACAAAGCTTCCACAACCTTGATGTGGATGACAACAATAGCGTATCTGAGGATGACAACAACAACAAGCAGATTGTTGAACTTGCTCTCAAAAACCCTGCAAGATTTGCTGAGGTTATGGCTACCAAAGTAAGGTTTTTTTTTTTTGTCTGGTATCTGTTCTTTGGTTGACCATTACCAGGAGCTGGTACTCCACCACCGAACCTGGCCCTGACTGCGACACCTGAGTCACCAGTGCCCACTGTCTCACATGTCAATATGGATCTGGTATTTGTGAAGGGCACAACCAAGATTATGCTAACCAGTCAGCGCCCACTCATCTGAGCAATTGTTCAGGACGCAATTGAGAACCTTTGAGCTTCCATGTCATTTCATAACGCCTTCCCAGATGTGACTATTGCTTTTGCCTTCACTCAAGATGCTCTCATTACCACTACTGAGAAACATGGACACGGAGGAGGCATTGTTCAATGCCAACTCCAAGTTGATGGCAAATATTTGACCAAGCTTGTATCTTTGGTAAGTTTTACCATATTGGAGACAACATTACTCAAGTTATTTGACAGTCACACGTATGATTTCCCCTTTTCTGTGGTGAGGTCAAAGAGCGGTGCAACGCAGTTAGCATACCGCCAATCATTGCCACTCATGGTTCAGCAGCTGAAATATCCCAGTTGATTCAAAGCAACTTTCCGGCTACAATTATATTTTCCTGGGGGCACCTGGTGTAAGTGCAGTCCCTTTTGATGGGCTATTCTGATACCTTCCCAGAACATGGGAATCACCGGACTTGTGAGGACCTTGCATCCATATCGAAACCCACAAATCATTGCAGTTATCCAAGCAGTTATCCCTTGACTTATATTTCACAGGTGGTTCAACTTCTTTTGTGTCTTGTTTCCATCACCTTTTCCCGACATACCAAGGTGAAAATGGTGTGGTAAGTCAGGAAGTTCTGATGCCCATGGTTGCTCTGGTTGCAACTGCAGTGAGTAATACTTTATTTTTATGTTGCTAACTTTGTGTATTAGCTGTATGCCACTCTCTAATCAGTCTCTATGAGTCAAGCTATGAGTGGTGTGGTGGTGCACAGCAGATTTCAGAATTCTCAGCAAACACTTACTTGGACATGTACCTTGCCAATGTGAACACTCTCAAGCACATCCTGAACAACCGAGAACGTGCTTTTCACATCATGATGAGCAATATTTATGCCCAAGCAAGGTGAGTCTGCCACCGTCATTTACACTATTGTAGTCCTGACTGGTACTATGGTAACACCACAGGAGGTACAGCCACAACGACTACTCCAATTGCCAATCTCGATCTCGATGAACTCAAATAAAGGTGTGCTTTTTCAACAGACCATTTTAACAATAATACCTTTGTAAGTTTACGGTACTGTTTTAAATGACATCACTGATGTGAATTTAACAATCAGCAGTGATTATCAGAAAATCCCAAGAAAAAACAAAAAAAATTCCCTCACTCATTTTCGATTTCCATGCTTGTGTTTTCATGCTTGTTTTTGTGCCTTGTTTCTGTGCCTGTCGTGCCTAGTAACTCATTTGATAGCTATAATAAAATCTGATAATGGTTATCAAGACAATAAATAATCTGAGAGAATTTGAGAGCACAATTATTGGCAACCTATCTGAAGAATACCTGATTTACGGAAAAAATATTGATAATTAGCACTATTTTACTTGTGGCAAAATAATAATGATAATGTACTAGCTAATACTAGGCTTCGCTAATTTAGTTGAATTATCCCTCGCTAGCATGGGAGGTTTTTCCTGATGAACACAGTCATAGAGAAAGACTCCACGTGCGGAACAGATTCGAGCATCAGAAAGCTTTTCATGAATGACGGCCCCTTGGGGGCCTTGATTCAATTAAGGTATTTCTCTCTACGCCCAATTAAACACCTCGGGTCTTGGAATGGCCCGTTTAAACTGAAGCAGACTCAGATTCACCGTTAGAGGAAAGGGCATTTCCCTTTTCAAAAACAGAATCGGTCGGTCCAGACCTCAGATCTCACATCGACAGATACTCGCTGGGTTGAACCCAATCCTGTAGACGAATAGCACAAGAGGAACAATGACGGGATATAATGTTGGATGTCTACGAACGGAACAGACATAACTGGAAAGTTACTAGGGCAACGGTCGACAAGTCTCAAAAGATAACGCGATAACGTGTATAGACAGATAGTGGGCTTCCTCGTGTCCATTTCTGTCTGCAGCGTAGGAGTACTCGGCATTCGTGTCAACTTAACAACAACGCTATCGTGTCTAAGCGCAAGTATAGTTTGTTACTTCGTTTGGCAGTATGATTTATACCATCTGATTCAGCTCGGAATGGTCATAGTCCCTGCTTAACATGCGGCTAAGGTTTTTTTTTGAGCAACGAGATGCCTATAGCACCTGTAACATGTACAAGACTTTAGTCGCGCAAGGTATAAAGGTAAGTCGACAACGTGTAAATCAGCAACAAGCGGGCGCTATGTTGGTAAAGGGTATGTTCAATACAGTGCTGCTAAGCCAAAGGCGATACAGACCCCCACGCACGCACTAGCAAAGATGGCGACAGAATCCTCCAGGACTGTCCAGACATAAGTGATGATCCCTGTGACGAGCAGCAAGAAACCCGCGAGCGCGAAAAGGGAGCATACATTGTGGCACCTGTTCAGTAGGCGCCCCAAAGCAATCGCATTTTTCTCCGCGTCCGCACCATCGTGGACAGATTCTCCAACGCACGGAACTACCGCACTAAAGTCGAACAACGACACGCGCCGGATGTCGATGTTGAGTAAGGGTGGCTGGTCCAGAAGCGACGAAAACGCCGTAGAAAGCGTGGAGAGAAACGGCGTGATAGGGGAAGACAGGAGGCTACGAAAATGATGGCCATGCTCGGCCCTTACGTGGCCGGACTCTAAAACTGAAAGCTTTCCTTTTTCATCGACGGGGGTTTGCCCATATTTAGCGTAGACATTGGCGATGGCAGACTTGGAATTGGAACCACCGGGGATTGATTCCGCGTCGTTCAATTTGTAACGTATGAGGACAAAAGACGCGACATAGGCCAGAATCGCTGGGAAAATGGGCGAAGGCGTTAGTGGTGGAGACAGAGACATCATTGAGATTTGCTACCGGTCGCGGCGTGAAATATCAAGGACCCAGTCAACGATGCTTGCATCAACTTGCTAGTGGTGTCGCCATTGCCCTTGTTGGATGCGAGGGAGAACAACACGCTATCAATAGACGTGAAGAAGCTGGCCTGGATGTATGCGCTGAGTTTGTGTTGCAGAACAATTTTGGCAACTCACATAAACACTAATTAACTGCAGGCGGTCGGACCATATCTGAGTTATCCGAGAGATTGTGTGCATGTCAGCAGCCTTGGCTAGTGCGGTATGTTCTTCCTGTTCCGTGACTATAAAAATTTATGAACTGAACTAGGGCTTCATGTAATATGGTGTTCGACTGACGCCGTTTTTGGCTCGATGCGTTGACACGAGGCAGATCCATCGAGGGCCTTGTGCCTATAGGTGCAACTTTCGTCAACTGTTCGAACTATGCGAGACGATGGACATACTGGTTGCGGATATAGGTTGTGAGGCTTAAATGTGAAGAATAGAGCAAACGAAGGTGGGATGGGAAAAAAGTGACGCCCGCGGGCTTCAGACCAATTTCATGATTTTGAAATTACTGAGCGTTTTCTGCTGAATAATCAAGACCTTGTTGCTACCACCTTTGACGGGTAGGTTGAAAACTAGCCCACGACGGTATTTATGTACCCAAAATGTCACGTTATTAATATTGGATTAAAAAAACATTGCAGGTGCTATTCCCCACCTGCCGTCCGAGTCGCATGTGCCTTGATGTATGCTCACCTGAGTGACATGGGTTAGGCGTTCCCGACGCACTGAGGTGTGCATTGCCAGTGAGGCCTAGTGAGGCCTAGTCACGGTGAGGGGTGGTAGTGAAGCTAGTGAAGCTGTGAAGCGCTCACTGTGAATGTCTCACTTTTATCCTTACTTGGCTGTCTTCTCGGTATGAATACCCCGTGCATGTCCATGCCGTTGCCGTAAGTAACCTACCTGAATCCTTTAATTCTGCGCCTCGTTTACCGTTCTTGCTCCCCCTACCCACTTACCCCCCACTTTGTAGTCTCACTACTACCCTATTCTTTCCCGTCTTGCCAGTGTCTTCTCCGTCCTCCAGCGATGTATGCGTCTATCCTGCTCGTTAGCGTCTCAGCTCGTGTCCCCCGGACGCAATGAACTCACACGCCTCTCAGGTTCTTGCCAGTGTTTATCTGGCAGTCGCTGAGACCATCGTCGTCACAGTTGGAGGCAACACCACTGGTGACGGGACGACTACGTTTACTCCTCAACAAATTGTTGCGAAGCGTGGCGATATCGTCACTTTCAACTGTAAATTCTTCTTTCGTTCCTGTCGACGGGGTCTAATTGTTATCCCAGTCACGGATGGGAACCACACTGCAACCGAATCGACGTTCAGTGGTCCTTGCATTCCGGCTCACGAGACGGACGCCACCATCAACGGTTTCAACTCTGGCTTCCGAAACACCACGCCTGGCACTCCTGGTTCCATTATGACCGTCCCTATACTCGAGCAGAACGAGAATCACACTTTTTGGTTTTTCGATTACAACACGTGTGGCCAGGGTGGAGTTGGCGTTATCAACAACAATGAGTCCTCAACGGAAACGCTCGCCGGCTTCGTGGTGCGTATTTTTACGTCTTGCCGCATTGACTCCGCAACCTCGCGGCGTTTTTGGGTTTCTCACACCCATTTATCTCATATTTTGAGGACAAACACTCATTTTGGCTTTTTTCCAGCGCAATGCCATCCGCCTTAACGGCACGAATTCTTCTGACACCACTTCGGGCACTAGTACCAGCTCTCGGACGTCTACATCTGCCACTACTTCGTCTTCTGTTCCCAAAAGCAGCTCCGCTGCTGAACGCGCATTCGCGATTGGTGCTGTTGGAGCGGTCCCATTGTTTATTGCGTGCCTATTTGTCTAGAATACTTTGACCAAATCTTCACTATCTCTTCACTATCTAACCGTACGAAAACTGCCAGGACTTCTAGACCTTCTGGGCCCTTCTTACTCCTCATTGAAGTCCTTTTCATGAATTGCGTGGTGGTTGTCACTCGTACACGCGTGTGTATTCATTCTTCCTTTAGTATTACTATTGTATTTCCATATACGCCCATTCTCACTTGTCGACCCGTTGTTGCATGCATGATGCTCATCTCACGGCTTGCTGCGGGTAATGCCGAAGTGGTCTCTTCGGACTGTTCCGAGTCCATGCCTCGCCAAATCAATGATCTCGAACGTCAGTGTGCTTATTGATAGACGCTATCGCCGCCGTACAAAGTTCTGGTTCTCTCTTCCCTGTCACTGCCAGTGGCTATGTACACCATTGAAGCCTTTTAAACACCCTTCGCTCCGGAATCATAGATACGAGCGCAAAGTTCTGCGGCTTCCCTCGGCCTGACTCTGTGTACCACTGCTGGTGAGGTTTCCTTTTTCACTAGACATTAATGCCCAAAATTCTGGCACCCTCTGCCTGGTTCTGTGCGTGGTCGTACATCAACTACTATGGGCACCCCCCTTGTCCTTTGCCCTGGAAGCTACTCACGCCACGTTGGCCCCGGATCACCGTGAATATCAAGAGGACCTGCTGCCGTCTTGGGGCGTGCTATTGCAACCTTCGAAGTCTTTTGGAATCGTGGGGGCTTGGTACGGGAGTTTTCCGCGCGATCTAAGTATGCTCTGTTCCGCCTTGCCCGGATCTCATGTACGCCACCTTCGTCACCGCCGAAACGCTCGCGTTCTAGATCTGTCTAGTGGATCATGCAGGCAGCATTGGAATTCCAAAGAAATCGAGCTGCGGGTCAGTACCATGGAATATGAGTTCGAGTCGATACACGATTGTCTGAGTACCCACTGTCGTGAACTTTACTCATTATTGTGCCTCGGATCACGAACTTCACCCTGGGCTCGCTGGGACTGCCTCGCCCGCACTTGTGTGCAATGTCCAAAGTAGGGAGTGAATCTATGGGCCTGCCAGTGGTCTGGGCTGCAATCGCATGGTGATAAGCTGGCACATTTCTCCGTGGCCCCTCAAACTTGCGTTCTTGATACTCGTGCTGCGCACATAATTCTTAGACACACGCAACTTGAACACCCTCACGATGTCTGATGGTCCATTCTATCCTATGGCCCCGGCCGATAGCGTCCCGGCTACCATTCGCCATTATAACTATCAGTACCTTCCGCCTCCATCCAACCCCACCGAGTTCACGGTCGCTCTCCGCCGCGGCTTGCGTGGGGCAAACGAAGCTGGTCTTTGGGGAAAATTGAGAGGCGCAGGATGGCGTTTTCTGCGTGAGTGCAGTGTCTCTGTGAGCCAAGCGTATTGACTAACAACCTTCGTGTAGTCAAATTTGATAAATATATGCACTTTGAGATTCCCCTCCGCCCCGACTTCCCAGTCGCCCCGCCAGGGACTCCCAGAGTTCCCACGCCGTTCCCTGACGTTCACATCACGCTAGCAACTAGTCCAAGCTGGGAGCTCAGCCCACCACCGCCACAAGAGGAGGGCTTCCTAGGCGTCCCTACGCGCACGTCGAGGGGACGAAGCCCTGACATTTCTCCCTCTCGACCGCTTCCAACCCCTCCTGGTGATCCCCCGCCGTACACAGTCCAAGAAGCCGAGTGTCTCCGGCGTGCGAGCAGAGCCTCCCATCCGCCCATGAACGGACCATTAGCGACACCTGATCTATCCACCGCCGACATCGTCGCAGCTCTTTTCTATGCTGATTCAGTGGTCCCGTCGGCCGACGAGAGCCCCAATCACGACAGTACGGTTAGACCACAGCAACGGAGTTTGTTGGACATACTCGGAGACACAGTCAGCGTCACGGCCTCCAGTGACAGCGCTTCGGAACCTCGAGATAGTCCCATCACATTGAGCGAAGCCATGGTCGAAGGGATCAAGGAGGCCGCTGCCGATACGGAGTTTTTGGATGAGCTCGGCCTGAGCGCCGAAGATTACAGGCAACTCCTTGAGGGCGTGGACTTCGTCCAACTGGACGCTAAGGAGGATGGCCGGGACTAGGCAACGTCGTGGAGGGGGGTATTGCTGCGGGAAGGGGTAGCAGCGGCTGGAGACGCCCCCCTCTGTGCAAAGGTGAGTGAGCGGTTTCATCAGGCGCAGCGCTTTCACTGGACTCCGCATTTGCTGGCGCAACACATGGAGCTTTCCTAGGTTCTTGGACACAGACACCTGGCACGAGAAGGGCACCAGACGGGTGAAGCCGGACTGGGATATTCAAGCGCGCGTGGGACACCAACGATACTGGACCGATTTGTCAGACTCTTGGATCATAAGCCGTCGGCGGAGTTGCTGGTCGCAGTCCTTCGGCCAGGATTGCGATCATGCTCTCCGTCGGCGGGGAATTTCCCGAGAACATTCGGGTATGTCATTTGATTTCTGTCACCGGCGGGGGACGAATTTCGACCAACCTCACAGTCCAGTCCTTGGGCCTGGTACCAGAATTCGGGCCGTTGATTGGGCGCAACTGCGTAGGGGCGGCGCTGTCTGCAGTTCCTTTCGGCCGGGAGCTGTGGACAGCTCGCTTCTGCGTAGTTGCGCAGCATTCGACTTTTTGGGTACCAGTAGGTCTTCGCCTTCCTATTTACTGGCGCTCTCGCTCACACGACTGCGAAACGCAGGCTCATCCGGAACTGGCAAGTCTTGGTGGGCACGCGTGGCGGGTTTTCCCTGCAAGTATCAGTACGTCATCTCTTCTATCGCTTATAATTCGCTCTGAGATCTGAACCGTTATAGCGCTGTCGCGCTCACGTCATCGAGGCGGTCTTCGGCCGGCCGTTTTGGTGGCGCGTGTGTTATAGTCGTGTCGCTCGCAGTGTCCCAGCCTCCCGTGAGTCACTCCTTTCTTTCGGCTGTACAATGTACAATGTTCACCGTTTGCCAAGATCTTCAAGCTCCAGGGTGCAAGTCCGTCAAGTCTCCTGGCTCGGTGTCTTAGCTTATGCTCTGTGTTCTCTGTGTTGTGCATGCTTATGTCGCTGTGTTGTGTCTGCGCTTGTGTCTTGATCCGCGTACTTTACTCGTTTGCTTGCATTCTGTAATCGATGTGGTGCCTCGGCTGCAGTCTCTCCTCCCGTTAATTGCGCGTGATTCCCTGAGATGCTTTGTCCGTCGGGGATGTCAGATCCACTCATATCATAGACCTTACTACATTTCGAAACAACTCCACTTTGTGAGCGCGCCACTGGTCATACAAACGTACTACTCTGCCCTACGCAACGTTTCCGATGGGCTACTTCTACTAGGCGAAGGATTGTGTAGCACGGACGAATCATTGCAAATACGCACCCACTTCCAGCGGCATCCTATTAATCCCCATTCCAAACCTCCTTGCCTCGGACCCATGTGCGGAGGACATTACCACTGCGATCGAGAACGACGAGGTCCGCATCTGCACCAGGTCGGAGAGTGCCTTTCCGATTCTCGATTCCGAGGCACCGAGCGGGGTTGAACGTGGCACATTTGATCGCCTCGCCAAGAGAACAGCCCGTGAAAAGCGAAAAGTTGCGAACGCAGGTGTCCAGAGTGACGACGCTTCGCCGGTCATTAGTTTGACACGGACTGCGTATACGGGGACGACGCAGGACGCACCTCCCCGCGAGCGTATCAGTGCCCTCGAGATACAACCTGATGCCTTCCTTCACAAAGCGCTTGCCGTCACGCCACTCGTGCACCCCGTCTTTGAGATGGGGGTCCAGGATCTTCATGGCTACAATGACGTAATCGTTGAAATCACGAACCCGTCAGCTATGTCGGTTAAGAACCTACCGTCGGTGATAAGAATGCAACCCTCCGGGTATACGTTGTACGCGAGCTGTAGCCACAAACGACTAAACGACATGCTGACGTCCGAAGGGTCGCGGACGTACTTTAACGGAGTTGGGGTGCGAGTGGATGCCGTCCACTATGAGTTCGTAAAATGGCCTCTCGAACTCCAAGTCCGCCACCTCTCCCTTGTCAAGGTGCAGTCCGAGTCTCGGCACCTTGCCTGCAGCGCGTGTCGCAACGGACATTGGTGTCTGTGGTGGTGTTTCGTGGTCGTCGAAAGCCTCGCTCTGTGCTTTTGTCGCGTCGCGCGGCGAGCCACGAGGGGAGGATGTTGTTGGAGAGGCGGGTGACATAGGCGCCGGTGGCGTTCCAGCGATAGGCGAAAAAGGACCGTTGATGTGAGGCGAGGCACCAAGTAAGCCTATGATTGACGGGTCGCGGTGATGAAGTTGGGGCATGGCGTTGAAAAGGTGGGTGATAAGACTCGCGCCACGGCGCACTGCTTCCGTTGCAACGTTTGTTGATGCGACGCTATCCATTTGCGCCTGTCAGCGAGTCAACAGCCGCCAGGGCGACTCGACGTACCTATGTCCAATCGAGAAAACAATTCCGCGCTGTCTGAGGTCGCGTACGGCATCCAGTACGCCGCATATTTCTGGAGCCGCGGTTATAATACGCACACCAACCGGGACATTTTCGTCCATGATCCAGTCCTCCTTGACGATCAGGTTCTGCGCTCCGTACATGTCTTCGAACGAAGCAAACCCATTCGGTGCAGACCGGATGTAGAGAGGAGCGTGGGCCCCACGCTTGGCCTCTTGTAGGAAAGGGCCTTCGGCGTGCCACCCCAAAAGTGTGGCGCCAGTCGGATGGGCGTAGGGGCGAAGAAGGGATAGTAACGTTGGATAGAGTGACTTCTCCTGGGTCTAGTGGGATTTCTATTAAGAGTAGGAATAGCTCAAGGGAAAGAGGCATACGATGATGGTTGGAACAAGTCTACGTCGAGACGCGTGTTTCAGCACACACCAAGAACGAACAGATCACGATACATACGACGTCACCCCTGTTTCCACGATTTTCTCCGCCACAGTATTCAATCCGCGGCGATACGCATCTGGGTCACCTTCATACACGGAGAAGTCAAACCCATAAGCCCCATTGATCTGAATGTCTATATATCCGGGGCTGACGATGTTCCCCTCCATATTTATAACTCTGTCAGGCCGCTGCTTTCTTAGGAAAAACGTTTTCTGTATACAACGCAAGGTCGTTATTGGGTGCATGTCGTGTGTGCTACATTTCACATACCTGAGAGTCAACCACGACACCTCTCCGCTCGTCAATCCAGAGGTCCTTTTCGACTAGACTGCCGTCCTCCATTGGGAGTAGACAGTTCGTAAAACATATCAGCCCGTTTCGAGAGGTCATCCTAGTGGTAAGGTTGGAGGCGGAAAAAGAGCACTGAGTTGGCAGAAAACAAGAATCGGGGAGGACAGCGTCATAATATTACAGCCAAAAGCTACCTCATCCGAGTCCGAGTCCAAGTCCGGGTTCAAACGTTCAAGTTCAAGTCCGAGTAATGCTTACTGTGACATTACCGTTTCGGCACGACGGTCCGCGGTACCGGGATCACAGGGCTGGCCGCTTCCTGGCCTGACGAACTGGATGACTCGCTGCTTGACCCGGGTTCGATGGTTCCTAGGACATGAGACCTTGACGAACATCTTGTTCTTGAACCTTAAGGTTCGGCCCACGCGGCCCACCAATCTCTGAACAGCTGCCAGTGACAGGATCCGTAATGCACACTGCGGCAATGCATCATGATGATCACGACGTTCAAGTTACTCGGGAAAGGTTGACCAACGTGCAACCCTGATGCGCTGGCAACTTATCGGGCCTTTCCATAGCCGTCCCCGGAGCCACCAACGATCACGCGGCCCTACTTTTCATATCGTTGATCATATGGCCTTGCTGGCGCTTGGGGACACGGAAAATCAGAGTACCGAAACGCGGTTAAACCAAAAAAATTTATAGAAAACTCAGGAGGTCAACTCGAACGCGACACCAATTGACAATGCAATGCAAACAAACAAATACATGACAGAACGAAACGAGGGGAATACAGACACAGGGGCTGGGCTAGGCTAGATGTTTCGTAAGTTTTCCCTTGGACGTAGCATGGCCTATCACCACTCACACGTTCATGAATGGTCGCATGGGACGCGGACCCGTGCGAACGCATCACCAGAATGGTTGGCCGAAAACCACCCCGATGACACGCCCACATGAGCGCTGTGACGTAGAGCTTAGCTTAAAAAAACCAGCTTATTTGAGGTAATGACACACCGATACTTGCAGACCAGACCAGTGGCCAGCGCCCGCGACGAGAAAACCAGTAACGAGTCCGACCGAGGACCGTGCCCGATCACAAGTCTCTGTGGTCGCACACGTCAGACACAGCCAAGGGTGGGGCTCATTAGGGCGTACGATATTAGAAGCGCCAGCTTCTGTGCGACTCGCCAAGATGAAGGCCCACCCGCGTTCCCGGCCGAAAGGACCGCCAGCAAGCACTTCACCTTGGACATCGCACCTAGCCGATCATCAGTATCAACGACCAAAACGAGACAGTTATTCTCCATACCTATCCCGTGGTCCGAAAACACATATCTCTTAGCCTGAAAGGGGACCTAGAAAGACAAGTAAAGACAGTGATGCGGCATTCTGCGCGAGAAAACGGGAAAGAGTCCACGAGCTCAGCTATACAAAGAACACCGAGTTGGCCTGCAGTTCGGGTCCCGATATCGAAACGAGTCTAAATAGACGTTCTGCGGTCAGATGCAACGCGCGGACTGGGCTCACATAGGTGCTCAACACCATCAGATGCCCAGACATGTGCGGTGTCCAGTCGAGCGCGTGTCGATACGCTTATGAAGCGTATCGTTTCAGTGTCGCTCGTCTCGTCTTCATCTTCGTATGTCGTATCCGGACTAGAGGAATGTCCACCCTCGTCTTCATTTTCCTCGGGAATAGTGGAGAGAAGGTGGGGATGGGGGAAAGATGAAGATGTGTAGGGAAGGACAGGAATAACGATCACACCATCGTCATCAGCGTTATCTTCGCCCAGCGGTGAGTCGGGGTAGGTATTCCTAAGGGATACCCCGAGCCCGGACGACGAGGTAAGCCCCATTGCTTTCTTGATATGCCAGTGCATAGGGCGTGAAGACCCTGACTTCAAAGCTTCATGCCAGTCGGATGAGTCGGCGAGCGTAGACTGCCTGGAATTCTCGTGGGACGCCACGGGAGATAGTTCAGGAGAGGCTTCGCGAGAGCGTCGAGGAGATCCATTTACTAGTTCCGAGTCTGAATCGGAATATTCGCTACTCGCAAATGGGTAAACGAAGTCAAACGAGCCCGAGAATTCTGGGACAGAAGCAAGAGTGGAAGTGGTCCGGGATTGCAGCACAAATCGAAAAATCCTGGATCGTCGGCAGCTAACGCTAACACATCTTGAATAGCGACATTGGTCAAGATCTCCGAGGCCGAGGCAGTAGACGGAACAAAATAGGGTTCCGCATTGACCGCGAAGTATTCCACACCACTGAGCGGTTCAACGGCGGGCTGGTTGGCGGAAGAATGATATGCAATAAACGGCGGATGCTGAACGCTTTCTGGATCGGGAAACAGGAAGGCGAAAGATCGCTCAGGGTCCATCGCCGTGGCGGAGCCAGGCTGCCCGAAAGGGCGACCTGTAATAAAACGAAAGGTCGCCCCTGCAGTGCGACACGTAAGTTCCTCCTTCCCGTACTCCACACGGGTAACATCCACCGACCTGTAGCAGACGCCCAGAATTTCTTGAGACGCGCCAGTCGGTTCATACGACGGATAGTGCCTTTTGGACTACTTCTGGTAGGACCCTCCTGGGATATAATCGCCGCGGACGACTTCTTGGAACGCAGAGACGCGGCCAGCACGTAGAATGAGAGAGACATCACGAAGGCGTTGGGTAGGAACAAATCCGAACAATTGGAAAATTGATATAGGGTTGATTTTCCAAGCGTTGCAGGCAGGTGGAAGCAACCACAACCCATAAAGCGACCTTTCCACTAAGGTATTAGAATCTCGCCCGTAGAGAACGCAGACGTGGCGGACCAACATGTGCCAGAGGGCGTCTAGTCGAATAGTAAATCAGACTTCACATGAGACCCCATCGTTTAACGGCTACAGGCCAAACGAGCAAGCGACTCACTTGGTATGGGATGGAGGAAAAAAGGTCACCCAACAACTTAGACGAGATGTGAGCCGCAAGGCCCGAAGGACTTGGAAGGAGCAAGTCGAACTGAGTGAGAAACCCACTGCACCCCATACCCTGTGGTTTGGTATGAGATTTATTCAGGGGATATCCCAACGAAAATGCCTTCGATGTATATTTCGGTCTAGGGACGATGCGAGGGACCGTGCTCAGCTCGCACCCTTTCAGAATGTGTTTGCTGTTTGCGGACTATATATCACGGTACCGGCCGGTACTGGTAGAAAGGTGTTTCTCCATTGCCGTGGAAATATGACCCGTAGATTGCCCTTCTACTGGGATTATGTCTCTTGGGAGCCCCTACCAGACTGCTCAGAACGGCGTGCTGCTTCTTCTCCGAGGCTAACATTAGGGTTGGCTTCTGATATCATTGCTATTCGCAACCGCTTCCCGAACTAAGGTTTTATCGCCACCATGCAAATACGAAACGATTCCCCATCATCCCCTCTAGGAATAAATATGAATAAATCATCGGATGTTGTTCTCTGCCCTTGTCTAACCCCCCGCAGATCCTCCAATCTCACATTCGGTCGTTGGGTTTTAGCCGGCGCTAGTGCTTGTATTTTGTTCTCGGAAAAGTCATGTATACGGCCGTGCGGGGAGCATACGTAGCCAACCTATCTTTATAGAAAAAGGATACCTACGACTACCACAGAAGTATCCAAAGGCAATAGTCCAAAGAGATGAGCTTCATGTACAAGCAGTCCATGACAGCGTCCAGCATTGTGCGACGTACTTTCACATGCACGAAGTTAACGCGAAAAACGTGGAAATTGCTTGTCGAAGCGAAAAACTACTCGTACGATGGCAGTTATAAGGAGTTGAGTCATCAGGATACAGCCCATCCAAGCATGTAACGGCAGACCAAAACGCAAAGAGAGCTGTCGAAAGCCAGCAGGATGGTAGAAAGAATGTATGCCCACAGGGCGTTGAGAATGGCGAATATTGCTAGTAACGAGACGGACTCGGAGGAGATTCAAGCGGTGGGGTAAGAAACAGCTTCGAGAGATTGCTTCACGCTTCGCTGCCTGAAACATCACTGGCAGGAATGGCGATCTCTGTGAACCACTTGATGGGGGTTGGCGACGGCTGAGGCACGCCGGTGGGCGCTGCCATTGAGGCAGATGAAGACGCGGAGGATGACGGAGATGGCGATGGCGTAGTCGTTAGTGTTGGTGGCTCAGATGGAACCAGCGAGGCTTTAAAATGTAAAACAGCAGACCGGACGTCGAGGAATTTAAAGAGAGCATTGTCTGGCTGTGTAGACTATAAGACATCGCCCTCTATCAGACAACCACGCCGGAGGTAAGATACCTCGGCATACTCACACCTGCGTTCTCGCAACGGCCCAAGATGCAGCTCCGCTTACTTGAGACATTTGGAGATCCAATTGGCGCAGCACATACAGCACCTTTTAATAATCAGCGAAAACGTTGGACAGACTTCTAGGACACGACACACCGAAGAGGAGAGCGAAGAGGGTGAGAAAGAAAACGGATGATACCGGGGAGCGCATAATAAAGAGGGGCGGTGTAAGGAGAGAACGAGCCACAAAAAGAGTGAAAGAGTCGTCTGAGCCTTGGAAGTAAACAAGGGGTGTCTCACGCTCACTCTCCCAAGTCCCGTTGGACTGACACATTTATAGATGGCGACTCACTGATTGCTTTAGGAATCTGTAAGCAAAGGGGTACACAAGTACCAGCGATCGGGTCAAGCTTAAAAGTGTCATGAGGGAGCCATGTTGGAACCTATGACCGAAACGAGGGATCAGAGGAGCACGTCTATCAATCAGGGGAACGTAGCATTTAGCGCTTAACCTCGGCAGGGCAGTCTACCTTCAACCCAATTTGTAGATTCGTTTCATTTGTGGCCACTAAAGGCAATTCGAAGGGTAGTTACGAACGGCGCCAACACGAACCTGACTGTAGACAAGGATCACCATTTGTGGATACCGGATTTCCCACGGCCAAAGCCGGGCGTCGGATGGAGGACATGAGCCACCTCCGAGTCGAACGTCACCAGTCCTCCTGCACATACCAGAAGACAACGATTCCTGGATTAAAAAAAACCCCCACCATATCCTGGGTAGTTGGCCTTAGCTCCCAGCGTGACGCTTTGGAGATTTGGCATAATTGAAAGCTCTGTTATCCGAGTCATACCAAGTATCATACGCAAGATCGTACAAGAGATTATACGTGCCGGAGTGCACTGCCTAACTTAGTCCAGATTTGATCGAGCCCAACTAATCTCTACTGAAACGGGCTTGAATTTACCGATAGCTAGTACTGGCTGGGGGTGGCACTGTGGTGTTTCTTTAATTCCTGATGGAAGCACCAATTCGGCATCATTCGCTCGCGGCCACATCTTGCCAAAGAACGCTCAGATGTACACATGATCATACATTTCCAAGCAGTGAAAGTTGTGCGAAGTGCAAAGTTCTAATTGACTACAGTAGAAGGATGCCATTGGACCTTGTCCAAGAGGTGTCTAAATAGTAGAGATACACTGATGAGACGGATAGTTCTACACTGGTATAAATAGTGGGCACGAGGAAGTGCCAAGAAATATAGATGATCTGTCGGAATAGAGAGGTATAAAAAATCGCCTGCCACCATAACCATGTGGGCAAAAGTAAGACCATCAACCTGACGAAGTGCGAAAGATATAGGAATGGTTATCCAAACCAGTAAAAGGTCCAAAACAACGAAACCCAAAAACGAAAGACGAGAAAAAGCGAGGTAGTGATAGGTGGCACGAGTAGCGTTTTCTTTTCTGGAGGGGAAAAATAGCGGTGTGGGAAAGAATGAATGGTGTAATGGCGCCCGCGCGTGCTGACGGCTACTATGCGGGAGCATCAGGTTCAACGACATCTACGATGTCTATTTCAGTGGTTGGCCCGAGCTCAGAACTCGCAGAGGCCCAATCGATAGTACGGGTGGTGGTATTGGTCGACGAAATATCCTCCTTGAGTGATGTAAGAGTGTCGATTAGAGAATTGACTAGTTTTAACACCAAGGATTGGGAACTATCGTCGGTTGTGGTTGTGGGCTATCTCAAAATGAGCACACTTTTCAAAAACAGGGAGAAAGTTACTCACCAGTTCCGCAGTCCTACATGTTGTCAATCGACAAAAGCGCTTAGCTCCCGCCGAATTCACTTCACTCGGGACTGGAGCAGCATAAACAGCTGGGGATTCTGCATGAAGAAGTTAAGTAAGTCATTTCGGGTGAGACGGTTGTGTCCTTACGAGAGAGCACGGCCATGCTGGCAGCAAGGAAGGAGAGCACTGTGGTAGGACGCATGACAATAGCAGAGTTGGAGAGAGAGCCGCGTGATATAGAAAAGCCCTAAGGTAGAGGATTTGCGTATATCTGGCAAATAAAGCCTGAGGATGTATGGGCTTGTGAGTCACTTGAAATTCCAGTGACCATGGCCCTTATAGCGAAGGGGGATTCACAGGAGAGCATACTAACGGCCTAATTTGGAAAGTAGAAAGGGAGCAAGAACCGAGAACCCATGCCCGGAGGAATTGTAATGTGTCCCATGAGGAGAACCGCAACTCGGGATGGTTTTCAGACCCATAAAAGGCAGTCCCTTTATTCGACGAGACGACCAAGTTACAACGACTCCTTTTTGAACCACTTTTTTGAACCACCCATTGGCGGCCCGATAGCTCCGACAGCTCGCTCGAGACACTTCACCGTGATACAGGCACCCTATCTCAGTGATGCTACGGAAGCTCGATGCCGCGGCTTGAGCTGGCACTCGGACAGCTATCGATTCCTGCTCTGCGGCCGGGGTTTTGAGGGTGGGTGTCCAGTTCAACAAGTGGCGGCACGACCCCAAAGATCATCTCATTGCCTCTGAACGTTCTTCATATCTCATGTAACCTGGGGGTCCCTCCTCTAACCGCGCGGAATAGGCAGAGTTGGTACCACATTCTGCCTGCGAGTTTCGACAAGTGACTGACTTGACTTGGCCTTTCGTTTTTTGCGTGCCGACCCGTGCCTGGTGGCGAGCCAAAAAGGCCACACGGTTTGCTCAAACATTTCCGCCATATCTGTCAAACGGATTGCTACACCCCTGCTCTAACGCTGTTGGGCGCTGGCCGTACTCTTGTTCTTTTCTGCGCCAACTTTCGTACCTCCCAATTCTTCGGGTCCAGTTCCCACCCGCCGCCAGAAAGATCAGGTCCCCACTGTTCTCCAGATTAGACCTAGATGATTGTCTTCCGCGTTCTAGCTTGAGTGCTACCATATGAGATAACACTCAGCAAGGTGCAGCGGGCTCCACCATAGCAGAAGGCGGCGCCCAGAAAACCTCGCTGCACCCTTTTACTATGCTGGTTACGGTAGTTCTGTCCCCACCTTCTGGTCTCTGGCGCAGAGCAATCCGTGCTCACCTAAACATCTAAGGCTGACGGTACGCAACGAAGCCTGCGTTCTGCCTCCCTCATGTTTTTTTTTTTTTTTTTTTTTGGTTTAGCGCCTCCCTCATGTTCGTGGTTTTCTCTTCCCACTTTTTAAAACCGGCTATTTCGTTGCGCCGGAGCACGAGCGTTTTTCACGCCATACTTCTCGCTCTCATGCACAACGGCTCCTTTAATCGCACAATACGTTTACTTTTACCAGATCCCGTCTATCGGTGTTTCAGATAGCGTGCTGTGATACTATGGACTCCCCCAGCGACGCTGTCGTAGGGTCGTCCATGTCTGGTCGTGGAAACGTCACGGTTAGGCGCCTTGAAATACTCCTGACTGAGACGGCTAGCCGGCAGCAGCACACAAGGAACCTTGCTCGCACCTTGCATCTACGGCCCACGGTGCACAACGTACAACTTGCCAAAGCTCTGCACCATGTCTATGCAGAGTTTGGTGCCTCAGTGGTTGGTAGTACCCATCTGTCATACGTATTGCAAATTACGCGTGTCGCCGCATGTCCTTCGCGCGCCACTTGTGGGAGCGCTAGCCTCTAGGCATGGTCATCGGCAAGTGCGTTGCCTCAAGCGCCACAGAACTCTACTTGACAGGCGCTGTAAAAAGCTGACTTGAATACTTGCTCAAATAAGTACAGTTTCTGCCCTACCAGGAACATCAAGAAAAGAAAATCAAATTTCAACGGCAAGCCTGTTAGTGTAATTTAAGAGGGTGTCTGATCGGCAAAATCTCCTGCGCTGTGAACTCCAAGATGAACTC
Organism: Lactarius hengduanensis; assembly: GCA_021525025.1. NCBI lineage: Eukaryota > Fungi > Basidiomycota > Agaricomycetes > Russulales > Russulaceae > Lactarius > Lactarius hengduanensis. The sequence continues at coordinate 43,966 of JAKELI010000269.1, read as the reverse complement.
GGCTTTCAATGTGCTAAGTTTGATGAGACGCCACAAGTCCACATGGCATGGTGACGACTTCCATACACGGTAGTCTCTTTGGTCACGTGGCTGTCGGCCTCGCTGTGAATCAGTCGTCATGATTGGCGTCTGGGGCTATTCGGCTCTAGGGCTGACGCGCTGACGTCGGACTAGTGTATTGTGATGAACGGAACATGTACAGTATACATCTAACTATAAACGCATCCGCCAGCCGCGCATTCTGCTCTGTTGATCCGGATCAAGGCGGGGAATACTCCGAGAATCCGAGTCACTGGCGGTCTTCATGCTCTGCCGCACCTGTTACATCCAATAAGAGAATGGAGGTGCAGGACATGGTGCTGTGCATTGCTATTTTTTTTGGGTCCAGACGAGGTAGTGCTGGGCCTGTGATCTGAAATGTAGCAAACCTGGTGGCAAACGGTGGCCAGGTAGAGTAGATTCGAACGTGGGAAATGATTGCGGTGTCATTGATGGTATGATGAGTAAACCACACATCGGCTCGGGTCCCTATCCCACTAATCACTTTATTCGGCCTGACCGTTCGACTTTATCCAGCTCGTGCTCATACCATCACCACAGTCTACCGTCAGCCCTCATGTCCACAGTGTCTCAGCCTCAACAGGGCGTTTCTAGTCCCACTCGGCGTTTCACCGCACCTCCGAATTATTCCTTTCCTCACCACCGCCTCAACCTCCTTCAGCGCCATCCAGAAAGGCAACCTATCGTCCTGGTCGCATGCGGGTCTTTCAGCCCGGTCACATACCTCCACCTCCGCATGTTCGAGATGGCAGTCGACTACGCCCGCCAAAATACAGATTTCGAAGTTATGGGCGGATACGTCAGTCCTGTTTCGGACCAGTATAAAAAACCGGGTTTGCTTAGCGCTCCTCATCGGTGAGCTACCATCCATTCGATTGTTCCATGTTCCATTCGTTACCGTATCTGGCACTACGCTTGTCGGCTAGGTGTCGCCCTCACGACACCAGTGTCTCTTATGGCGAGTCATTTGTACGGCTGGATCCGTATCATCAGTCCGCGGTATCTCCATCTGATCCATCTCCTACATCTTGCATCTATGAGGTAATGGTGTGGAGATATCTACTGTTCTTTGATGACTTCCCAGGCGAGCACCGGTGCAGTGTCGTAACATATCTTCCTGCGGAGGCACCTTAGGGCCTTTCTTATCTCCGTGGTTGCGTTGCATCAGTACCCGATGTGGCTGACTGCCGATTCCCAGAGTGAACATGTGTACCCTTGCGACCGAAGAGACGTCACGGTGGCTCATGGTAGACCCCTGGGAAGCCTTCCAGTCGTATCAGCGCACCGCGGTGGTGCTCGACCACTTCGATCACGAAATTAATACAGTCTTGGGCGGCGCGCAAATGCCCTCTGGTGAGAGGCGGCAAATCCGTGTAGTCCTTCTCGCTGGCTCCGACCTCATCAGCACCATGTCGGAGCCAGGTGTATGGACAGAGAACGACGTGAGTCTGTCGGCATTCCGAGTGTATTGGTGCCCCCTCACGTGCGCCTCTAGCTGGATCATATCCTTGGAAAGTACGGCGTATTTATCATAGAGCGCGCCGGCTCGGACATGGATCAGGCGACGGAGGCTCTTGCTCGTTGGCGTCACAACATTTTCCTTGTACCCCAGCTCATACAGAACGACGTGTCATCAACCAAAGTTCGCCTGTTCCTCCGTCGTGGACTTTCCGTGCGCTACCTCCTTCCGGCTCCTGTTGTCGAGTACATCGAACAGCACGACCTATATACCGAAGACGCGTCTATCCATGAAAAGAAAGATAAGGAGAAGGAAAGGTCCAAAGACGATCCTTATAGACGCGCAGGCTCGAGTGCGCCATCATCGGCTGCATGACGGAGGGATGTCGATTTTATATTCTAACATATAGAAGCATCTATTGGGATTCCGTTTTGTCCTTGGGTCTTTCCGAACGCTGGTTTGTTAAGGCATTTATACCTTACTGTACACCCAACTGACATAGTTGCCATGTTGCTGCCTATGTGATCTGTAGCAGTCGTCGATACAACTTCTGTACTTTTAAAGGCAACCCATAGTATCTTTCGGCTCCCCGCGCTCCTCGTGTAAGAAGCACAAGCTGCTGCTTTGGCCAGGTTTTCGGGTCGTTACGAAAGGTCAATAGAGGCCCTCCCCCCTTGATTCCGTGCGTCACCGCCTCAACTTAAGTACCTCGGGTTTCCTTCGGAAAAATATTTTCGGGAAAGTAGGAGCACATGACTGACCGTTTCGGTGCACGAGCCAAGGGATGAGTACCTCCTTTCCTCGTCACGAATGACGTTCACAGCCAGAGTCGCTCTCTTCTCTCGACTGGTCAGGAATGAGGGTATAAAATACGGAGACGGATATACAGAAATTCGCTCGTTTCACCGGCCCGTAGGCACGGAGCTGAAGCTTGTTAAACATAATATTAGACGATGTTGCCACCCTCAAACGTCTTTCCCTTGGGGACTTCCGAGTCATCAGACGTCTTGACTGGCAGGGTATCCAGAGCGACCGATCCACCTCCTGAATCGTGTTGCTTTGTTCGGTACATCTGGCCCGAAAAGGGAGACGAATGTTCGCCGCGGGGCTCATTACTAACCACCAAACCATTGGAGGCGGGGTAGTCAATGAGTCCGCGGTATAAACGTGCGGCGCCAAGTGGCGCGATCATCGCTTGAGTACGAAACATTACAGTTAGGGAAACTGGACGCGGTTTACTAGCGGCGGGCTTACGTGCAAGAGCTTGAGAGATCTTCAGTGTTAGCACGTCAGGTTCTGCATCCCTCTTTCTTTTCGTAAAGCAAACGCACCAGGTTCATAGGATCTAATTATTCAGTCCCTCTTAAGTATAGAGTCAGGGCATTGGTAAGGAAGAGAACCACACACCGTTTAGATTCAGAAAGACGAAAATCTAGATGGGCCAACTTTCAGTGACTTATTAAGCCTACTTCCAATCCAAGTTAGGCGTACAACAGGGGGAATTTCAACAAGCGTGACGATCATAACCCATATTAAACCCTATGGTCAGCGTCAACAACGCGATCGATGAGGAGAGGGCGGGGATGGGCCACCTGCGTGCGAAGGAGCCGCCAGATGCCACATGACTTCGGGGCATTTTTCCAGCACTTGAGACCGGCCAGCATGAGGACGAGGAGTATTAGATCCGTGGTGAAGGTGGAGAAGACGCTGATCCTGCCGTGGTCTGTATGCAAGATCACGCAGAAGCTATCATTCCAGGCTGAGCGGAGAGTGGTCAGGCCTAATAAAATGATCAAGATCGTGTACTTATGATGACCACCCAAACCAGGAGACAGATAGACATACTGTAGGCGTAGATGGTAGTATTGCCAATCCACACGGCACAGGTGAATGCAATGATGGTTTTGCTGTGGTTCCAGAGTGCGACGCTGAGAGCATTCTCAATTCGGAGGCATACAGATGTGGCGGTAAAACAGGCTGTGCTTACACACGCAGGATGATCAATGCCGATGTGCACATAAACGAAAGATATGCGAACGCCTGCGGAGTCGCTAACCGGTCAAGAAAATGGCATTCGGATGGCACGCGGCATCTTACGAAGGACAAGACGACACATGCCTAGATGGACACTCAGTACCTTTGCTCATATGGTCAATTCAACTTATCGTACCTGGCAATTGATCTTGTGTGACACATCAAAGCCTAGAAATTGTAACGCGAGGGCGAACAGGGGGCACCAACGACAGCCCAGGTACAGCTATCGCGCACGTCAGGTCGGCTTCACTGTCTTCTCCGTACTGTATCCAATTTGAGACGGACGACGCACCAGGAACGACCATGTAAACTTGCGCTTTTTCGAAATGACAGAAAACTCAAAGCCGAGACACGAGACGATCTCCCAGCTGGTGCGTAGTGGGTTATAGCGCTTTGAATCATGAGATGTGAAAATGACAAGGCACACATGTAAATGCCGCCAATGACGTGGACGAGCTTGGCGAGAGCGACTGTCGCGTAGTCAGGGTAAGTCACTAAACCTCGGGTACCCGAAAGAATGAACAAACCATTCTCTGCAGCGATGGTGGCGGAGTTACTCCAGTCGACCATGTGTGTGGCCGGGTGCTGTGAATGGGCGAACAGGTAAGATGGAAGAAAACGGCGGAGAGAAGGGGTCGTGTTTGTATGGCGAAAAAGTCCAAATAGGATCCAGTTTAAGTAACTCCCGGAGGAGTGCCATCGATCTCGCTGAGGTCGTGAAAACGCTGTTCCGAGTCCGCGGTACGGTACTATATCGACGCCTCGGCATTCGTGTTGAGATATGGTGACTTCCCGTAAGTCTACTATCCTAAACCATTGTGCCTGGATTCGGGGGATTATTCTCTACAATTTGTGCACCAGGATCCTAGTGGTGGACGACTGGTGTTATAGCACCCACCGTAGCCAAGGGGTCCCTTTAAACACCATCGGAGTACAAATATATGCCAAATCGAGGCAAAAATAATAATCTCGGATAAATGTATGGACTTCGTCAACTGTAACCTTGCTTGTCCAGTCATTACTGTAGTTTTGTTAATTTAGGGGAAAACGTAATGAGGTTGTCTGAGTCGTCGTTTGCATCTGTTGTCTCACTTTGAAGAGTTTAAACCCTGATGACTTTGACCCTACTAGTATCTTTTTTTTTTTCGATTGCAAGGATCCATGTTTATTCTGGGGCACATCACAGGGTTACAGACCGGTCGTAGCCAATGGGCCTACATTTAAGAAACACATTAAGACCTTATAGTAAGGTGCCCCGAAGCTGTATGGAAGGAGACGAGTCATAGTCAGAGGCAAGATACGAAAGCCTACAGAAGCATTCGGGAAAATAATAGAGGTCGATCCCTTTTGGGGAACGGCGTACAGCTGTCATGAGACAAAGTATGGGGATGCGTTGTGATGCACATATAATGTTAGCAATGGTCATGAGTGAGGCCGAGCGAGGATACCAAACTTCAGTGTGCACTTTACCTAGTCAGGTTCGGGGGGCACGGGTATTGGGGGACCGGATTCAGGCTTTGAGAGCGCGCGTGTCGTTCTGCTCCGTCACGCGTCACGTGTGGAAAGGAGGTCGGGGAATGAGTAAAGGGGATTGACGGGGGCGAAGGCCGTTGATAAGATTGCCGTCTTGTACGTACGAATCTCGGACAGTGGATGATGTGGACCGAGTCGCGGAGATGGTGGCCGCAAGGGCAGGAAGATACTATACTAGTATCCAATGGTGGGCAGTGCGGCGCCACATGTCGCCAGCAACGCCAAGCAAGCATCGCTCGCAACAGACTCAGTAAGACTTGGACATGGTAGATAGAATCTATTTATGACGACGATGCCAGTGGGTGAGTAGACTCCAGGTCTACTCACTGTCAGGCTGTACCCAAATATACTTCTGCCCCTTTTCCCATCCAAAGTCGACTTCCACCGCCTTGCCAATACATCTCCCAAATCCCCTACCTTCGATTGCACACTCTCCCTAGTCGTCAGACGATCAACTGCGACTTTACACTTTGCCCTGTAGGACTCCGATCTCGAAGGATGAACTTTCCACCCTGGCTGAGGGCGTTACACCTGTAATTTTGGTACAGAGTTACAGTATACCAGGTTTTTATAGTCGGTATCACCGTGTAAGCGATTTGACGGCTGTCAACCACACTGCATCGTACCGTTCGCACCTAGAAAATACGCTGTATGGTGCCATTACAATAAAAGGCACATCTTGTATGGCCGTAACCCTGTACGGCACTAAAAACGAACAATACAGTCATCGGGGTCATCATCCGACTCACCGGTCACCTGTGGATCCACCAGTGTTACCTGCTTCAGGTCGTGCAGGGTCTGCTGCTCATGTTAGCAGAGTACCTCTGTTGATATTTCCCGCTTCTTTGAGGTGTTCGTCCGTCGCCTGCATGTTTTGGCTTCTCTCCGAGTTCCGCTAGATCGATTAGTGTAAGACGGGAGGTGATGTAAGAAGAAGGTTCTTGGATGGGCGTCGGAATAGCTGGGATAATTGCGAGGTGTAACTCACGCCTTTCTCTCCTCGGTGCTCCCTGAGAAGCTTGTTTGTCACAGCCCCAGGGCTACCACTCGTGTTTGTTTACGACAGCACCGTAACGGGAAGCGATCAGGCGAACTACAATGCCAGATCGGCTCGACCTCGGAGGGCGGTAACGAGGAGCTCGCTAGATAGAGAACGTCAATTATGCTGGTGAGACTGAATGCGCGCATAAAATGCTATATGGTCTAAACATCCAATGTTGTCAAGGAGGCGCGAGAAGGTGGATTTCCGAGAGCACGCACACTTTCACACCCGGGTCAAAGTGGGCCCACCAACCCAGGTGACCCCGCGTCCACCCCGGCAGCCACCTTCGCTGCATCTATACGTTGCCTCCGATAGCACTACAGTGAGTCCCGATCCTGTCGCTGCTATCACCGTGCTAATAACGATGGACACTTCCCAGCGGGGAGAGAAGAATAAAACAGTGAGCGTGTCGATACCGAAGATAATGAATAATGTTATTTCTCCTGTGTCCCGGGCTATAGTAGTTCCGAGGACCTGGGATAGACTAGGACCATTGAACCATCGTCACCAAGGGTTTTCGCCGAGCAATTTGAAAGACCTTCAGACCGTGGAGATGTCTTCCAATCGAGAGATTAACGTGATCACCCTTTGTTTCACCGCACCGTATGACTAGTCATGGCTTCTGCTACAGTGTTATGCTATGTGCGGCGTCGTTTTAGCTTTGCGGGTAAACGGACAGGTGATGGATACTCTATCGTAGGTCGCCGGTGCCTTCTTGGAGGTAAGCAAAGTACAAATGAGAGAATCTTATCAGTGATCATGATCAGCAGTGAGAGTGCTTCTTTGAAGAACAGAGACACACCGTAAAGTTAAAGCGACGTTGTAATGTCCTCGAATTGTTGAGTTGTCGCTATTGCTGTTCGTCCGATGACCGATTCATGGTTTGAGGCAATTTTGTCAGGGCACTTCCAGATGCGGAATTCCGTCGAACTGCAGATCGAGATCCTGCTGCATGGCATCGCCGTGCCCGCCCACCCGCCTGGTACTCTGTTGCAGAATACTGTGTAAAGTGGAAGTCGATATCAACAACGAGGCGGAGGGTGATTTCCTTTTGCACTCAGCTCGGCGAGGCTCCGTTGGCGTCCGTCCATCGCACTTATCCATCACAACACAACACAAGGTCCCGGGTCTGCGCGACGCCTCAACACCGCCAGACGGACGGTCCACCATCATATCGCCCCGGTGGAGAACCTGTCGTTTCCTCATTATCGTCGGTGGTAAATATGTTCTTCCTGGGCCCCATTTACTGAGGTACCATGGACGGACAAAGGCAAAACTCTGATTTCATGCACAAGACCCGGGATCTGGGGCCTTGAACCGCAACCACTTCGGCGCCTTTCCTTTGCCTCTCGGCCTCACCATGACTTCGGTTTAAGTTTAAAATTGGACCAACCTTGTTAAAGTTGCAGAGGACAACGGTCCCCCCCTTTTTATTTTTACGTATCTTCTCTTCACGCCCCCTTCTCTTATTTACCCCAACTGGCAAAAATAACCCGACCTCGGCTTGTCGTCTTGGAGGAACGTAAACTATTTCATTGACAAAAGTTTTTTTTCAAAAAGGTTTGACTCACCGCGTTGTCACCTCTGGTAAAGTAGCTATCTATTGCCATCGCGCTATCTTACAACCGCGAGCCGAAACGGATCGCACCTGTTCCATTGAGACTGTGGGACTGGGTAAACCCGCATCGGACCGGAAAAATACAAGAACGCCATTCCATCTCCAAATGCACATTTGATTGATCGTGCAACGAACATACTATTCTATTGCTAGTCAACCAATCGAGCAATAGATATAATGATACAATGCGATGCGTAAAGGTGTGAAAAGCGACAAAAAACAAGACGACATACTATGTATGTTGTACGCCGCGAAGCAGTAACAGAGTGGGGAGCGAGAGCGAAAACATCTACTACCAAAGCGAAACCTATCCAACCAAAAGCCCCAGATCTATAAACAAGTGAAAAGGAAATAGGAATACAGACAAAAAAAGAGTGTCATGCATGTATGGTATTTATTTACCGTGATTAATGCAACGTATAGGACATGGACAATGCGGGGCGGGTATGTGACACGTTAGAAAATATGGTGCGCCCTGCACACTTTTGTGGTGCAAACAGATAAATATGAGTGGGGGATAAGCGAAATCAACAGAGCTCAACCTCCCATTCGCCAGCAGAGCCGTCAATGGTCGGCGGGCTTTTGAGAGCTATCCGGACTCGCCGCCTACCTCGCGAGGTGTCCACCTCGGATTGCATGGGAACGCCATTGAACAACAAAGCTGGGTCAAAGCTAAACCCGAGATCTGGGTTTGACATACCGATGCCGATAAAAGGATCGGTGTCAATCTGAGCGGCGGGGAGCAGGGCAGAGGGGGAGGCCGATGATACTGGAGAAGATGCGACGCTCCAATTTGGAATGTCGTCAAAGCTGAACGCAGGTGGAGAAGGAGAGAACGGAGTTGAACTCGAGGATGTGGGGGATGGTGACACAGAGGCAGGGTTGTGAATGCGCACGCGAATCTTGCCATTAGGGGACGGCTCAGCATCAAAGGTGATGTCGAGCCCACCGAGGCCAAGGGCGTGGGCATCGGTGTCCACAAACTCAAGCCTCCGTCGAGGGAAGTGGGACACGCGATGGTCTGCGTCAAGGTCCATGGCACCTGGGGTACGCCAGTCACAGTCACGCGGAAGGAATGAGCGGAAATCCATCCTTGAGGCTACAGCAGAGTTGACTGCTGCGTTTGATAGAGGGAATGTGCCCGACATAGGTACTGCGGACCGGGAAGGTGATACGGAGAATATAGAAGGAAGGGCACAAAGCAGGACCTGTGGGGCGCATAATAAGATATCTGTCGACACGCCGCTTTGCTTCGATCAACAGCAAGACTCACAAGAAGACTCAAGCTGGCGCTTGTCTTATCTGAAGACTTGGGCTGAATGGGGAATCCCGGGTGCCGCGGGGGAGAGGTCGGGAGGCGAGGTTCGGATAGTTCCGTTTTCACATTCAACGGGCGCTTGGAAAGTTGTGAGCTAAGTTCACGTTCCCGTTGCTCAACTGCTGCCAGTTGCGCACGAAGTTGTTCAATCTCTGACATGAGCCCACGTGAGCTCCCTTGGTGTGAAACAGACTTTTGTGCAAGTGCTTGCAGGCGTGCGTTCTCCTGTTCAAGCTCGGCAACACGACTGTACATGGTATCATTCATCCAATTAGTATATCAAACATGGGCAAAGAAAACGCTTTGAAACTCACACTTCCATGTTCTCAAACTCTTCGCGTTTTCTCTGCCGGCTGAGAAAGGCTGCGGCTCTATTTTTTACGAGGCGTGCCTCGCGTTTGCTCAGCCCCGTCACATCCGGAGGCACAAAGTCTTTAGTGCTGACACGCTCGCCGGAAGCACGGGGCTTTTTTGCGGAAGTGTTGGATGGATCCGGACTTGATGGACGCTTGACCGCGGGTGCCCCAGGACTCAGGGCAAGGTGGGAATAGTCCGGCGATGTTGGCGAGACGGGGGACGGTGGTGTGTGGGGCGCAAGAGGGAGCTCGAAGACCTGGTGGGTGGGGAGGCAGAGCTGATCTTTTTCAGAGGTAAAGTCCGGGCTCATGCGCATTCCGAGAGCGCGGTTGGGGGGGTGGGGAGAGGTACTGCCAACTGAGCCGACCGAATAGGGTGGGGAGGGGGGGTGGGAGTAGTGAGGATAATTAAGAGTGAACGTCTCGATATTCGAGGTAGGAGAAAAGAGGGGTTGATCCCAGGAGGAATCGGAGATGGGTGAGGTGAGGGAATCGCTAGAGATAATTTGAGACATGGTGAGGGAGAGGAGGCGACGCTCTGGAGAGAGTAACATTATGTCTAATTTATAAGTAAGAGTCTATGTCTAAGAAGGGAGAAAATGGCAACGTGAGGCGGCGGCGGCAGGTGGGCAAGGAACGGGTGATGGTGGGGGCAGAAAAAAGACTGAAGTTGCGGTCGCTTGTCGGCTGGGGTACTCGATACGGAAGCAATGCCCCGCTTGTGGTTTGGTAACCTTTCCCTCTTTTGGGGATAACTTGCCCGGTAAACGCTCTCTGGACCCTCCCTTGGACCCTCTAGGCGGTTCTCAGAAATCGAAGGGCAGTGGCTCTACAGTCACTTCCGACGCCATTTCCAATCCGATAAACCGACGACATTCAGCTCGATTGTACCCTCTTCCTTTTCTTTCTTCCACTTGGTCTTATTACCCCCGCCCTTGCCTATTTCGCTCATCCCACCGCTTGCTCCCGCTTTTCCCCACGCTACGGCTCTTCCTCGGCTTCTTCCACTTTCTGCTCTGCCCTCTCCGTCTTCCCCTTGTCGTTTTCTAACGTGACCCGTGCTTGCGATACATGTGTTTTCTCTGCGACCACATGATAGACAATGTCCTCTTTCTTGTCATTCCCCGCCTTTCCTCGTTGTCATTACGCTCTTATCGATTGATCCACTTTTTACCTTTATAAACTCTCGACCGCATTGATTCAATCATAAGCTCGTGTCGGTACACGAGTGTAAGTGTAATCGGGGGTTATTCGGCACGCAACAACGTTTGATCACAGCCAGGAGCATGGGACACCTTGTCCTACTCGAGAGATGTACTACGCACAACCCCGTGAGCACCATAGGTGTGATATACGCCATATGAAGTGTTGCCCACGGAAACAATCGTACACCTTCTCATCCAGCTCCACAACTGGCGTCAACGAAGCCCCATGCGAGGTAGATCTTCGCCTGCATGTCCATGGGGATAGGGTGCTTTTATGGTTCCTAATATCAATCCCCTTCTCTGCCTCACGATAAACTTTGTAACATTAGCCAAATTATCTCTCTGAGCACTTTGTTCGACCTCCGTGCGTGCATGTGCTCCAGAAGAGGCACCCTCATCAAGCGTGCCATCGGTAAGTGGTCCGCGGCCCGCTGCCCGGGAGCCAGGACCCCCATCTGAATCTGACCACCTTCGTGGGACAACGCTCGGGAGAACCACTGGGAATCTGTCTCGTCGATCAACAGCGGCCGTACTTCGCCCAACCCAAGTCTTTTTTTTTGAACGACATGTCGTGCAACGCCTCTGCGGAAGTGACCGGATTGAAAGACTTCCTAGTGGGCTCCTCACGTACTACGTTCGCTGGTATTCAGTATAGTACAGTGTATTGACATAGAACATGACGGCGAACACGCATATTGTACTGCGACTACCGGAGGCATGTGGTAAGGTCTTCTCAGCGTTATGACCGCGTTCGTGATCGATTGTGGCGTGGAAATACTCACCACCACAATATTAGATCCCACTCTGGGCCAAGCCAGAGGGCAACTACCCAAAGGACATCTTACCCTATGAGGGATAATTGAGGTCGATCGATTGGACACCACAACCAATAGCCTTCCCTCTTCCAATCAACGAGTTGCCCGGGTTAGTACGTTTTGGAGCTTTGGTGTCGGACATTCGCCAGGGTTCATTGTATCTGCCGACTGTCCGGGGTTTCGCGTCTCTCCACGGCGAGAACATAGAGTTACCACCTGATTACGAGTAAGCACGACAATGGACCTCGGATCTTCTAACACACCACGCCTTCCCTTGCACCCCGTAATATGCACCCCCAGGAACCTAGTCCGCGGGACGGGGAAACCTCGAGTATTGCCATGGCGGTTTGGGAACCCTGGCCCTTACTCCCTGGGCCGTGTCTCGTACCGTTATCTTAGGATTGGGCTGTCTGTCCGAGACCGTTCCTATTTTGCACCTCAACTCGGTGAGCCCCCCGCGGGGAGGTGGCGTGGGGACATAGCCACGACACCTCCGGAGGGAATGCTTTCCTGCAGCTGCAGCTATACAACAGAAACAGAATTGTGACTGCCCTCGGCACAGTCAAACGCGGGGAATACAGGAAACGAGCTTAGTTTGGGTGTTCTCAGCACGTCCTATGCTGGTCGCAAACTGCGATCAGATAAACCTCGTCTACATACTAAACTGGTCTTCGAACTTCCTTTTCGAAAGACACGATTGTGTTCTCAGAGCTATCTGACTCACCACCGGAAGCATTAATAGGCAGGGTTTGCCATGATACAGAACGCATCCGCGCAGATGGATTCATACGATCTAATGCGCCGAAGCTTGGAAATGTAAAGGGTTAAAAAGTGAAGGAAGCTCCAAGAAGTGAAGTTTTTCTGGGGTCCGACTCGACTCGAGATAGCGTAGAAGTGTGAGTGTGTGAAATGAAGACTGGAGGTGGTGGTGGGAGCGTATCCTTTTTACCTTGCGCCATGGGCGTTGCCTATACCAGTTCATGCGACCCAGAGGGGTGATTGACGTGTCTCGTGGTGTGCTGTGGTGTGCTGTGGTGTACTGTAGTGTACTGTGGCCTAACAAGTAAAAAACATTGGTAGAGCTAAGTGAAAGAAGGCTAAGAAGCTGCATAATTATAGTCGTACCCTCGTCTCGGGTGTACCCTCAGGGCTACCTGCGAAGGTGTACGGATCGGGGAATTCGGACACTGAGGTGTGCAAAGAAGTGTGTCACCTTTCTGAACTCATCGGCTTTCGAACTTCAGATATAGCCCTAATCAACTAAGCCAATGGACCCAGAGAAGGGGGCTGGTAACCGGCAGTCTACGGAGCGATTGTCGCTCCTGTTGCCGCCGTACGGCAAGTTTCACTCCAACAAACGGAACTCACCTAACCCAGCCAGGTAACTATATGCACTCACGCCATGAGTAGCCTTCAAGCTTCAAGTTGCACGAGAAAAATGCACCATGCACTATGCCGTTGGCATATCATATCTCACATGACGGCAGAAGAGCAGAACTGTTCAGCACAACGTTATTTCATACAGGCCGTTGCTGTGGAAGGTACGAACTTTATTAAGGTGTAGGTGCCGACTAGAACCTCGTTACTAGTACTAGTAGAGCGCGTGGCATGTTGGCAGTATTGAAGCAGTATCACTTGAAAAGCGGCTGCGCACGAGTCTGCATTGCTGTCGTTCTACACGAGCTTAGAAGAAATAATTTGTCTCTGAGTCGGCTTTGTGAGTGCGGATGATCCGGGTCATGTGCCAGTGCCTCAGGGCCAGAGCCCAAGCGCCCAAGAGACTGAGTTCCGGTTCTCCGTCTTGGTGAACTAACAACAACCATGTCCTATCCCGCTCGCATGATATTAAGGACCCGTACCGGTGCAGTGAAGGGCAAAGGTATCTTGACTCTATCGAATGTCCAAGTGAGACGCTACCATAAAACTGGTGACAAGCCCATATTTCATTGGGAGGTCAGTTCGTCTATGCAGGTGGTAGCGACATTCTAAATGGCGTTCTTTGCTTCAGGACCCACTAGACATCGAGAGTCAACTTTCTGAGGACGAAATAGCCATTCGGTATGCGCTCGCTTCACTCCTGTAGTATATCTTGACCAGAAATGTACCCTAGAGACACCGCACGGGACTTTTGTCGAGCATGTACAATCATCTTCCACAGCTTCGCAGAAGCTAACAGGTACGCCAGTAGGAATACCTCGCGCCCCGTGTTCTCGAGGCCAACCGAACCGAGGGTGCGTTATTGAATGTGTGATGGGGGCCAGCATACTATATCTTTGTCACAGAACTCGACAAGTCTACCATTTCGGCAATGGGTGCTGTTGGCCTGTTAGGACCGACCATTCAGGGATATGGGTGTGCAGGTGTTAGTAGTGTTGCCTATGGGCTCATTTCGCGAGAGATTGAGAGGCATGATCTTTTTTTTTGTTGCTCTCGCATACTCTCCTGACTGCCGCGAGCAGCATTGATTCAGGCTATCGTTCAACTGCCTCGGTGCAGTCTTCGCTCGTCATGCACCCCATCTATGCATTCGGTACAGAGGCGCAGAAAGAGAAGTACCTAGCCGCACTCGGTCAGCACCACCGACATCTAATATGTCATGTCTCGGGCAAGCACTGACTCAGTCTTTTAGCCAAGGGCGAGCTTATTGGGAGCTTTGTCCGTTGATTTCTAATTCTGTTCGCTGAGGCATACAATTCATTTATCTCAAGGGACTCACCGAACCCAATCACTGGCTCTGACCCCGCTAGCATGGAGACTACTGCCGAGGAAACAGACGGAGGGTTCGTTCTTCACGGGAGCAAGACATGGATCTCCAACTCTCCTATCGCGTAAGTTGTCGCGATATCGTCTTAAAAACCTCCTGCCCGAGTGTTCGACCCTACAGCGATATACACATCATCTGGGCGCGGTGCAAGTGGGATGGTAAAGTGCGCGGGTTCATCCTCGAAAAGGTAGGACTACTTTAAAAAGGCCGTATACTTCTTGACAGTGGCGTCATTACAGGGCGTACAAGGACTCTCTACGCCCAAGATCAAGAACAAGGCCGCGCTGCGCGTCTCGACTACAGGGTCGATATTCATGGACAGGGTCAAGGTCCCTCATGACGCAGTGATGCCCGGTGCAGTAGGCCTCGGCGCAGCCTTCTCCTGCCTCAACAACGCGCGCTACGGTATTTCCTGGGGGGTGATGGGTGCGCTCGAGGCCTGTCTTTCGCAGGCCCGAGAGTACGCGCTCGAGCGGCATCAGTTCAAGAAACCGCTCGCGTCCTTCCAGCTCGTGCAGAAGAAGCTTGCCGATGCGCATACGGAAATTGCCTTGGGTTTACAGGCGAGCCTGCGTGTTGGTCGGCTGAAGGACGAGGGTCGTCTCGTGGCCGAGATGGTCAGCATCGTCAAGCGCAATAACTGTGGGAAGGCCCTTCATCACGCACGTGTCCTGTGGGACATCATTGGTGGAAACGCGGCCTCGGATGAGTGAGCGTGGCAGTTCACACGCTCTCTTCTCGTCGTGCTCACAGTCGTCATCCCAGGTATCACATAGGGCGACATGTCGCAAATCTGCAGATCACCAATACATATGAAGGCACCTTTGTGAGTGAGCACCTTCAAGCAGCCCCTGCATTTCTTAATCTAGGCGCAGGATATTCATACTCTCATACTCGGTCGAGCCATCACGGGTATCCAAGCCTTCGCATAAAGTGCGCAGTGTAAGGAGAAAACTATTACGAACTCAATAAAGCACACAAAATGAATACAACAGCATAGCAATACAGCGAAGCTCTTACAAGCCGAACAGGGGACGGAATACGCACGCTCGGTTAACTCCTCAGGCGTCCGTATTGCGTAAGGTTGGGTCGACCCATGGTAGCCCAATGATGTCAAACACCTCCTTTTCGGAGCGTGGATAAAAGAGTTTCGAATCGCGCCGCCGCGTGCTAAGGGACTCTGCATCAGCATCTTCCAGAAACGTCAAGGTATTAATGAACATACATCCCTGTACTATCAAACTTTAGCCCACTGGCAGAGAGACCGAGATTAGCCTGCTTTCGTCCGGGCGGCATAAGAAGAGTGGACACACATCGATTTCGCGGCCATCCTCAAGTCCCTCTCAAACATAGTTCCACCCGTCCACCCAATAACAGCGGTCCAGTATGTCTCGGGGATCGCGCAAATGAGGTCGACCCTTCGGTGCAAGCCGTTGTGTGGTCGGTACACCGTGAGTGCCTTCTCAAGAGAGTCCCATTGTGCAGTACGTAAAGCGTCGTGCTCGTGGAATGAGGAAAGGTCTGCGTGCGTCAACGTACATCGAAGCAGAGGCTGGCAAGGGCAATACGTACGCAAAACGTACTTTACTAGACCCGCAGATCGCAAGCGCTCAACGAGTTTGGTGCAGAGACCTTTGGCCGACGTCTTGTTGGGATGCGTAAACACGATATCAACGTCGTTACTGCTAGGCTTCCCGCGACGGTATCTATGGCGCCAAGTCTGAGAAAACCCAATCCATGGGAAGCAAGACACATACCCGCCAACAAGGGTGCTGACGCAGCCAGGCTCAACGGCGTTGAGATGGTCCATGATTGTCGCGTGGATGGCCTCAACCTTCTTCGCGCGAGATGCTGTGAGTGTATCAGCACGTGGTTTCGGCGATAGGCCGTGGTTCGCACGTCTGCTGGAAGTCATCGCGCAGGCCAAGCGCGATCCGGACGTCCATATCAGCACTGCCGCTGTGCTCCACTGGCGTAGAAGCGTCGACTTCGTAATAAGCTTCTAGATCACGCAGGGTGCGCAGACCAAGGTCGTACAGTTTGCGTGACGTGGTCGGCCCGATGCCATAGATAGATGCAAACAGCGATAAAGAGGCAAAACGTTCTGATTGCCTTATTTCCTCTGCTATGCGCCTCAATCCGGCCGCACGTCGTCGAAGGCAAAACGGGAGAACATACCAACTTCGGCCATGTGCCCAGTGAAAAGGTACTCGTCAATCTGCCCCAGAGTAAGCAAATGCATACTGGTCTAATCGCGCGCAGCCCACCATTTGAGACACTTTCGTGCCAATGAAAGGTAGTTTCTGCACCTCTCTGCGTTCGCTTTCGGTGATCACTCGCGGGAATGCTAAATAGACAGTAAGTGGATGCACGTCGGCCATCGGACACGTATTCAGGCACCTTTGATAGCCTGTCGAATATGCAGGTTAAGCGCAGGCTGAAGTGAAGTGAGGTCACGCTCACTGCGATGGCCCGGGCGTAACTGAGCACACTCCGCTCATTACTTTCAAGCACACGACTCCGTCTCAAAACATCGAACTCGGCGCACAAAGCTTGGTTCGGGCATACGAGGGGCGACGCGCGCGAGCAGCAGAAGTGGGCAGTATGATCGAGCTCGACTGGTGAAGGGGGTTTCGATGGAGGGAGCAGAAACGCCGGGGGAGTAAGTGCCGCTCGTGAAGGCGGACGGGAAGAAGTGGACAGAGACCCGGACTTAGAAAGCGCAGTCACTGCGGATTGGGAGTTGCTACGCGGACAGTGCTCCTCGGTGGCCTCTTTAGGTCCGACAAAGCGGCGTAGTCCGTGCACGGCAGGGGGTGCCCTTGCTCCACAGAGTCGCGCAGCCAATCAGGCTTTACCAAAGCCTTTGTTTTCTGCGGCCGTCATCACCAGATCAGCCAGGGTGTGCGACCGAAACAAGGAGAGACCGTCACTGACCGCGAGGTTCCAGTCGATATGACGCTCCAGGCGCTTGCGCATGCCAATGGCGGTGACAACGACATCCGCTTCATCCGGGGAGCTGACGAGGTCGGCATCTGCCTTTTCTGCGAGGTCATGGAGTTCGGATATGTCTTTGTGCGCGAGCTTGGTATGGAGAATGAATAAGCGGTAGGAGGCGAGGATTCCCGGCGCGGTTTTGGCACGTCTCGGAGGACGCCGGACCGGACTCGCAGTTGAACTCAGAGAGGGCGATGGGGAGCGGGCACCAGCACGCTTGGGGGCCATTCACCGTTGATGTTGGTGGCTTCGGGTCCAGGTTCCCCACATTGTGTCATGCGCTGTCATGTTGTCCCGAAAAGCCACCCGGCCCGTCTTCCGTTGTCCCTCCGACTTGTCCTCCGATTTGCCTATGATGGCCGTTCTGGGCCTACACAACTGGGATTGGGATTTTCACCTATGCATGTTCTGTGGTATAAAGACTGGCTCTCGCCTCTCTGGGAGTCATCGAAAAAAGGACGATTTCACAACCGGGGGCTAGGTGACACCGCTCGAACCTTGGCTCGAACTCGAAGCTGTGCACTACGCAACAGTTACTGTTGTCTCCAAGTTCCGCCGAAAGCTGAGCGGAAAGGTTGGTCATCTCTGACGGCAATGTTGAATCTGGAAAGCGCCCCAATTTTGATTTGTTTCATTGCGATGTCGGCTCAACTCTTGATTGCACATCCTTAAATAGACCTGAAAAGCGCTACCACCTCGTCCCTTCATCTCCTTGCAAGAAAATGGACTATTCTTCCTCACCACGCACTGCTGAGCTTATTAAGGACCTTGGGCTTATCCCACATCCAGAGGGGGGTAGGTGTTTGACTCGTTTGCCTTGTGTGGTGCGTTAATGCGATTACAGGATTCTTTGCGGAGACGGATCGACAGGATGTGCAGACCCCGAGCCCTTATGCAGACGGAGCGCTACGCTCACTTTCAACGACCATATTCTATCTCCTGACTGTGGACAATCCAAGCGGGAAAATCCATATGAACAAGTCAATCGTGCGTCGTTTTTATGATCAATGGACCTAGAAGCGGGGGTTTCTCATTCGCTTTGAAGACAATGCATGTGCACCACACTGGCCGTGCTGAGTACACCCTCATTACGCCATCCCCAGAAAAAGGGGGCTTACCGGCCATCAAGCGCGTTGTGATGGGGCCAAATGCATCGGCCGGTGAACAACGTCAGCTGCTTGTCGTCACCGGGGTGTGGAAAATGTCGCGACTGCTAGACGTAGACCTGAAGGGCCCCGATTTGGAGCGCACCGGGTGCCTCATCACGGAAGTCGTCGTCCCAGGGTTCCACTGGGAGGATCACAAATATTTGACGCGAACGGAGCTGGAGGAAAT
The DNA here is from genome assembly GCA_021525025.1 of Lactarius hengduanensis. NCBI lineage: Eukaryota > Fungi > Basidiomycota > Agaricomycetes > Russulales > Russulaceae > Lactarius > Lactarius hengduanensis. The sequence continues at coordinate 25,430 of JAKELI010000269.1, read as the reverse complement.
GTTTGCGGCAAATCGCGAAAGGGTGTCTGAGTTCTTGGTGCACGTCAAGGGCGAGTAAGTTAACTTCCGCCGAGCGGTGAGGTCGCAGTCGCGGCCCTTCGAGAGTCGGCGTCTGTCTAGCTGTATGACTCATGCTCTACGAAATTTTGTCATTCAGTCATCGTGTACTCTACTTATAAATCCAACAATGCCGCCGTACCAAGGACACTCTTTTGAGGAGTTGCGCTTGAATGCCGTCGCACGCAAAGCCGCATCCCCCCGATGACACGCAGTCCCACTTCGATGCCATAGAGCCTACTGTACCTGCCTGAATGCCGTGTACATCGTCAAGCGCTCGATTCATTTACTGATGGCACTTCAAATATCTTTAACGCATTGCATGACTGTGCGCTCGCATATCATAGAGAGGGCTATAGAGCGTAAAGGCACGACGTTATGGGAGGAATCTGATGTGGCCGTACGGTGATAACAGGAATATACCACCTTGATACCTCGAGGAGAAAACATGTACCTGTTGTTTCGACGCCTTACGAAGCCGAGCGCTCTCCCGCTTTCGAATGTCAGCACTAGAAGAAGAAAGTTAGCCCGTCATGTCAAGGCGGCCGAGAATAAGAGTTACCGATCGATGTAGGAGGCTACATAAAGTCAGGTACAATACGCAAGCTGATCTTCCGCCATGTCAGCAAGATCATAGCGAGAAAGCACGAGTTGATGGACAAAAGTGATAGTTGGGCCTAAGCAAGCTGATCACTTTTCAGTGTTTGACGTCGCTGGCTGTGGACAAGGGCTCTGTGACTAGACTTACCCTAAAGCGCCTTTAAGCGAACTGTGAAGCAAAGTTTGATAGAAAAATAAATAAAAAAGCGCCCCAACCAAGTTGCGGAATTGTTGTCCATCGCCTCACTTCGGTAAGTGGAAAGACCATAAATAGGAATATATCCAGATGATCGACTCGTCCAGCTAGGCAGAGGATGATGATGATCTCTCCTCGTTGATAAGCCTCTTGACGCTCTCAATTGCCTTTTCTCGGGCTGATATCTGCCGTCTTGCCTTGACCATATCCAGACTCTTTTGAAGTGCAGAATAGTCCTTCTTTGTTGTGTGGGGTTTTGCTTTTGAATCTGGAGATTGGTGATTCGCCTTTTTGGCGTTGGCGAGCTCTTCACGTAGATCGGCGAGGATATCGTCAAGACTTTGCAGCGTTGAGATGCAATCTTGCATTTCATCTTCTACCCTGAAAACCTGACACACTTCGCGCGCGCAGTCTTGAATGTGGGTGAACCGGATTGGTCCCAACATGGTCCCACCATACCTTCAAAAAATAAGGGGAGGCGCAGCTTAAATTATAATCTCATGGCAAAGTCGAGGGACATGTAATCTTACCAACGACTGACGATAACCACAGCGTCCACAATTGCTTCTGAGCGCATCACCTTCAGGACATGAGTGCCAGCCCATTGCTCGCCATCGTCCTCGCTGCCTTCCTCGATCTTGAAATCATCCTCCCCTCTTAACCCTGTCCGACCTTCTTTCAAGACCATACAGCGCCAAGCCATGATCTCGTGTGAAGCGGGACGCTTCGCATGAAGGACTTGACGGACGTGTGAGTGTATGCTACGGGCACTCTCGGGGGTGGCTGCCCGGAAAATATATGCCACAAAGGTAGATTGACGGTCTAATATCTCGGTAGATGTTGCAAGGGGCTCTGGTGAGGGTAGCTTGTGCGTGACGAACGCGTCGAGGTTATTGGACATGGCTGCACGGCAAGCACATGCCTGAAGGAAGCAAATCTTGGGTTGTCGCAGCGGCTCGGCAGCCGGACCGGTCCAGAGCCGGACGAAAGCTGATGAGAATAAATTGCCCAACTTGGCCGGTCAGAGCGGGTCACGGTTTGGCAGCTGTGGTAGCCGCCCCATCCGACGTGCTACACTTCCAGCACCGTGACATCGATGCTGGCTCTTTTAAGATCTACAGGGGTTAAAGGAACCTCTCGCCATGCGCGTGTGCTTTCCACGATAGCACCCAGTGCTAGTTTTCCCGACGCCGGCGCAGAACAATTCGACGACGACTACATACCGCCCGACAAGGTGGAAAAACGGCGACGCCGGCTTGCGAGCTCAAGCGCGGAGTGCATGTATGTCCATCCTTGGAGCAGGATACGCTCCTCTGCAGAGGGGTTGGCCATAGCCCACGCCGTACAGGAGAAATACGGGCCTGCGAGGGAAGTCATATTTCCTAGGGTTCGTCTCACGCTCAAGCCGTCATGCTTTCACTCACCGGGTGCCTTTTTCACAGGACCCCGGCTGCGTAACGGTCTTCCAACCATACTTTTGGCTTGTCTTTGACAACGCAGACGTGCGTGAGCGTCTTCCAGAGGAGTCTGCAAAGATTCGCGTCCACGTCCCGGACCTGCCAGAGGGAGATGGCCATGTCGGACTTGAGGAGATGCTACGCGCATTGGGGCTGTCGGCGGACAAGGGCGAACCTCCCGAACCGCAGCCCTCCGCCGAAGACGACGGGTCCGCAGATGTGGCCGACGCGCCGGACGGCTACAAAACCGTGGACGTCCGCGTCGAATGGGCCCGTACGTCCTTAGTACGCGCTGGCGCTACACGATATGCTCACGTTCGTCTCTCACACACAGGGGCCGGCCCGAGCGAGGTCCTCCAGCGCCGATTTCCACTCTACAAGTCCCTCCCTGACAAAGCGCTGATACCAGACTTTGCCGCCTCCTGGCTCGCCTTTGATGGTTTCTCGCCGGAAGCCGCTCGTGGCCCACACACACCGAACCTGTTTCGCGCGCGCGAAAAGTGGCGCGCTCTCGCGCCGCCCACCACCACGCCCGACACGAACGCGGCAGAGACGACGTCGCCGGGGGACGAACGAGCCAGCGAGTTGGAGGCTGGGGCGAATGTAAACGTCACCCCGATCGCGACCTCCCGCGAGTGGACGCCTATCATCCCGCTATCTCCTTCCCTCACGCCGCCGCGGCCCACCACGGTCCCCGAAGGCGATGCCGACATTCATACGGCCGACGACCTCGCACCTATTGCTGCCGCTGCTACTGCCGCCGCCACTGCCGCCGCTCCCGATCCTGTCACCGTCGCGCCGACATTCGCACCTTCTCCCTCGCCTGAACCGGTTAGCACAGAAATTCCGGCTGACCCCAAAATGTCCCGCCGCGAGCGCATTCTCCACCTCGCGCGTCAAAATTCCCAGACTCCGCTCCCCGAGCTTGCAGAGAAGCCCCAGCCAGTGGTCGAAGCGGAAAAGTCCGAGGGGGAGTCTGACCAGGAAGGGAAGAAGCGGACGATCCGCGAGCGATTGTGGCAGCTCGTTGGCGGCAACTACTAAATTACTCTCGAATCCTGGCCTCACAACTCACCACATCGATGCTATACTTACCCAATGCTTCTAATGTATGCATGTAATCTTCCCCTCTTCTCTGGATGGCGGACGGTGAACGGAGATGATGGCGCAGTGATTCGGCAATATATCTTTATATAAATAGCAACACATAACTAGCAGGTCCTTACAAGTATGAATGAGGGCGATACCTGCAAGCATGGCAAGGCCCCCGTGCAGCGCGCAGTCCATGAGAGAATGAGTTCGTCAAAGTAAGGGAGTGCAATGTGGCATAAGGAAGGACGTAAATGAAATGATTGTCCGTGTCCGTGAGTGGTGGGCTACCAAGCTGGCTAGTACAAGCGACAGGAGCGAGGGCACAAGTAAAGAGAAAATATCAACGACGAGAGGGAGCCAACGCAATAAAATAGTAAGTGTAAACAGAGCGGGGTCACAAAGATGTGCGATCACCGGAAGGTGCCACGGCCAGCCATGTTAGGGTTAGGCGACTCACGTCCGGAGTTATATGAATATCCTGACGATCCCCGGCTGTGATACGGCCGGTGCGTGGGAGCCTCGCGGAATCCTTCGTTGCTAGGGACCCGTCCATGGTACGCAATGCCTGGTGGTGGGGGGTACTGAGTTACTGCCGGGTCTGCGTACGGTGGGTGTGGGGAGGAGTAACCGGGTAAGGAATGTGAACTCGCCCCTAGACCATGGCCGGCCATGAGAGTCGCAGGAAGTAATGGCTGTTGGTCTGGGTCGAATCGCGCAAGCTCGATCTCGCTTTCCCGACCAGGTAATCCTTGAGAAAGATATCGGCCATATCCAGGGAGCGATGGCGCAGGAGAGTTCCGCCCACCGGAGAAATTCACCGTCGAGTCTAGTGCAGTCGCAATTGACCGTTGGTCCCAGTCGAGTTCGCCGCGGTCGCGTCGGTACAGAACAGGATCATAATCGAGGTCACTCTGATCCACGCCTGCGATCTTGATGCCACCTGGCAGTATGCGCGCGTCCAACTGTTGCCCACCATATTCTCCCATTTTCGCTTGTTCGCTGTCTAGCCGTCCACTGTATACTTGCGCGAGGAGCGGCATCATGTTGGCGTGCAGCATAGGAGTAAAGAGCTCTGCATGCAACGCAGGATGACCAAAGCGCTTCCCAAGGCGGTTCCCTTTGATATCGCCGCGCTGCGAATGAACTTGTGCGTTACGGAGCTCGGCTTCTGTTGGGACGTAGTACCTGAACGGACGAGCGAATACACGGTCGATGTAGACCTTGAATAGGATCACGATGATGAAAGGTGGGATACCAGCAACCCACGCGAACGACCTCCAACCGTACTGCAGGCCCATTGCTGGTTGAATATACGTGAGTAACACAAGCTAGAGTGACAAGAACCGAACCCACTTAGCAACATAAGTGCCTGCATCAGCATCACGGAGACAAGGAGGCGGTTGACAATCGGATTCCAAAGACGCTACAACATAAAGTTAGTTGTGGGGCATATTGACCGCTGAAGGGACTTACTCCGCCAGTCTCGACTCTCGAGACAAAACAGAACATTAACTGGTACTTGTAGACCCATGAACTAATCCACATCACAATAGCAGCCCCGACAGCGACCAGAGGTGCCAAGGGAGCGAAAACAAGACCAACAGTACCCATAAATAGCTACGAAGCGATGTTAGAATTATGCAGGAGACGCGGCGATACACGACTCACGATATTAGAGCTTGATGTAGGCAAGAAGTCAGAGGATCCGCTAATTCTATGATCAAGGGAATACGCACTAATAAATTGCATATTGGAACTCTGGTGGTTGCGTAAAATCTCGATGGTCTCGAGGAGTGCGTCCGAGTACACTAATAGCATCCATGCCACTTAAGCAGACATAGGAAAATACGTCGAGGGACACGTACTGCGTCTTAAATGAGATCCACAGGAGGTTGACGATCTGCGCCAGGTCAAAAATAACGAGGAAGCCTCGTAGACTAGCATCCGACCTTAGCACCATTCAGCACAGTACTGCGAGGAAAGAACATACGGGAAGAACGTCAGCCAGTACGAAGCCTGATTGATGTACGTCTGATTTATCGTCGCAGGGAGTTCTGGAATGCATGGATATGATCAGCGCTTGAACGATGGCGACAATGAAATTGGGGTCGTACTGTCGATGTTATTCAGGATATCGTGGAAACTCTTGTGTTGCCCAATCTGCTTGACGATTTGTGTTACTGAGTCTGCCGTAATTATCAGTATTTAAAACTCGACGCAGGATATTTGGAACGAACTGAAGACGACGCCAATGAGGGTGAATATGATGAGCTGTGAGATCACCAAGAACGCGAAATAGCGTGCCACAACTGCGCGGTCTAAACGAGATTGTGTCAAAGCACCCTGATACTGCGAAATCCACCGCATCATGATGGGCAAGAAGAAACCAAAAAAGGCAGACACGGCCGGGGGCAATACACCAGAGACGATGTTGAAGGAAGTGGAGGAAGACTGTTGCCAGTTTGAAAGGAATGGGACGAAGCTGGCAATCTTCAGGAACACAATGAGGAAGAAAACCGGTATGGATAGGTACGATACGCACAGACGATAAATTGGCAAGAATCGAAAGAACGAAGAGCGGGACGGTGTTGAGGAAGGCAATGAGAGTAAGGAAGAACCACCCCGTTGATTTCTTCCGGAACAGCTCAGCTTGGGACTTGCTCAGATTTTCCCAGATCTATGCGGGTCATCATTAGTATCGCGGTCACAGCCGGTATATATTCACTGACAAGATCCTTAGGGTTGGGGGCGAGGGCGATATCTGAACCTTTTGGGTGCTTGCGCTCCAACAATTGGGCAACAATGTGTGCATATGGGACAGCAGCCATAGATGCAAATCCATAGTTCTCTGGTTTACGCTTGTCGATCTGGGTTCGGTATGATTCGACGGCCTGTTCTGTCACTTTTAGTCTTTCAGCTGTTTATGAAATGATCAGTCTAAGGACAGAGAAGTTCGCAAATCACACACGTGTAATAATCGATTGCATCTCTCTTCTGGCCACCCATTCCGAGAAAGCTACCAATACGAATGGTGGGCCGCTTCTTGCCCATCTTGCCCCCCTTCAGATATCTCACCAACATGTGTTCAAACGCCCGAACGGTGTTGTTATGCACCTCGATCAAATGGGGAAGGTTTCCCACGCGACGGCCGATGTGCACAGAGGTAGTAGGATAAGGTACCTGAACAGAATCGAAGATAGCCCGAATGCCTTCATCGGACTGAAGTTTCTTTGATACGCGCGTGACGATTAGAGTACGGGCGTAGAAAGACTGGGCGTATTCTGGGGAGCGGAAGAACTGAGCGCGAAGGCGGACCATAGCAGTCCAGTGGAACCAAACGGCGACAATAACGATCCCCGTGATAACATACACCATACCGACGTGAGCCCAGAGGAAATTACCGCCGACATCACGAATGGTGAGCATGGAAAGAACGTCACGTTGCGACGAGTCGACATGACTGAGATTATATGAGACGTTGACGGGAATAAGTACGACGCAGGTAGCCAAGGCCACTAGGGTGAAGGTTGTTCGCATCATGCGGAGGAAGCGTAGGTAGGTTGCCGCGTCTAGGCCAATCTTGTCGACTAGCTCAGGTTCCTTGGTGTGAAGGAGTGGGGAAACCCAGCCAAAAATGCTCGACGATATGCGTGGGGGCTTCTTCTCACCGACATGATACTTGACTTTGGGCTCGTAGACGATCTAAGGGGAGCACGGTCGGCATATATAGATGAATGAACAGGTCAGACAAGGCACTCACTTTATTATTCGGGCGGAGAACGTTAAACAAAATGATAGTGACCACCTAGAGCATGGGGTGAATACCGATGCTATATTGCAGAGGTGTCGACAGACGTACAGAGACAATGGTCATCAGCAAGACCTGAGATCCAACGGCGGCGGGCGCCAGCGACCGCGAGTCAGCATTCTGATTGAAAACATCTTTGATGTTGGTCATGGTATGTTCGAGGGTATACCGTCTCCGCTACACAGCAGCGAGGATGAGGATGTGAAGCTGACAGCAGCAAAGGGGAGGGGGAGGTGTTCAAGGCAAAGAGATGGGAAAAACAAAGTGTGAGAGTTTCCTTACATCACAAAAAAAACTCGTCGACAATGGTGATTATGTAACGGTCTACCGGGGCACAATCCCCGACTTAATCAGGCGTTATCAGACCCATCACAGCCCTCGCAACGGCATTGGCACCCTCTCTTACCGGATCTCTATCCTCCGACCTTATACGTGGTATCACCCGCCCCTCAAATTTGTCCGGATGAAAACGCAGCATCGCCTCCCTTAGTACCTCTTTCCGCGTCCTACCCCTTTCAACATCCGGGCCGGATGGGAAGAGGAACGCAGATATGGCCTCTGCGGTCAGCTGTGCAATTTCTACTTTTCCTCGCACGGGCCATGGTACGTCTCCAAAGCCCAGATCCACCGATTTTGAGTTGAGAAGCTCCACCCAGCGCCGATCATAGGTATCTCGGGCGTCCACCTGCCGTTTGCGTTCGCGCCCTTCGCGTCTGCGCCTTCGGGCGTCATCCTCCGCTTTAAGGACACGCGCCGCTTCAGCCCGCGCCGCGGCTTGAGCAGTCTTTCGATGCTGCTCCTGGCGATATGCTTCAGCATTTCGGTTCCTGTATCCGTGACTAAGCCCGCGAACTATGTGTGGTTATCAATAAAAGCAGTCGACTCACCACCAAATACCCACTCGCACCCATTCGGCATACTCGTCGTCATTCATGAATCTGGGGTCGTCATCTACTCCACCCGTGCTGTCTAGATTGTATTCCCGCGGACCGACTCCTCTCCACCGCCGCGGCACGTGTGCATATTCGTTCAGCCCGGCCTCGATACCGTCTAGTCGGTCATTGTCATCGTCAAGTGCGTCCCACAGCTTCTGCTGGAAGCGCTCATCTTCTGCCGTAGCGCCGGCGCCGTGGTGTGAGGTAGACGGGCCAGGATCGGGGGATGTAAAGTCAAACTCAGCACCCAGGCCACCAGAATGCTTCGATGCTGAATCGAGGTCGGTACCACGTGCGCTACGCTGCTTGGAGGTAGCCTTCTTGGTAGCTTTACGCGCCTTGCGTAAGTCATGTTCCGCTTGCTCGGCTGGTGTCCTTTTAAGGTGTAGTCGTTTGGGCATTGTGTGCCGTGCCGCGATGATGGTCGTTGTATTCAGAACACTGACGGCCCGGATGGCCGGAGCTCATCCAATCCGAGTCCTTACATCGCAATCGCAAATATTACGGTATTCACTGTAATCACAAACTCGAAGACATTAGCCTGGCGTGCTACACTAGAAAGATAGTCTAGAAGTGGTTGTTGTCGCGGAATCCCCGCTTTTTCCAGATGTAGGCGCCATTTCATTGAATTTCTCATCAGTAGCATGATCAGTAGTGCCAAGAGTAGTGCATTCCGTTTTGACTTTCGCCGTCGTTTGCGGACTTCGGCTTTGGCCTCCAGCATATTTTCTCCGTGGGTGCATGCATGGCTTTCCCCGTAGTTCACTTGGCCCTTGTACTCAGATGTATTAATGTAGAGCTAGACGTGCATCTATAGGTGTTGCAACACGACTAACGATAGTATCACCTTTGAGAGGAGAATGTGAGACAGAATTGTCACAAACACTTTAGATGGGTCATCGCGATTCATCGTGAGAGTACATGGTAAGATGGATTCGTGATAAATGATACAAACGTAACGTGAGTGAAACGCAGTACATGAAAATTTCAATGAAGGGTCACGAACACGGCATCGGAAAAATGCTCCGGTGTATTGCGATCTAGGGTCTGGGTCTGATAGGAAGAGGGGGTGTCAAACTTCGGGCATTCATGTAACACCCTCGTGTTAATACACCCGTCAACTAACGCGTGCTGACGTCCACCACTTCGCGATTCCCATCGATGGTGATGCGGAGAAATTTAAGTGATGAATCTTGCGTCTCTCCATTCGGTAACCAAGGGGGGGAAAGTCGAGATCCCGTCTGGGGGTCGTGTCCACCAGTCACGACTCCCGCTTCAAAAAAGTGGTATCCTGGGATGTAACGATCGACAAACCTATATGAGCGATCGTAAGCCATGTTTCGGAGAGAGCTCCAAGACTCGGGCGTACTTTTTGACTTGCTCGTCAGTCATACCCTTTCCATCTGTGGTAGCCTTCATCGCGTGCTCCTGCTGCAATCGCCACTTATATATGTGCACGTATGGACTCTCGATTGGAGGAGCGATCTGTTTGTTCCCAGAACAACGACACGCGGGGTAACTGAGGTGTGGGTGGACGAACAAGAAGAATGTATGCGCACCTGGACGAAGACATCAAAGAGATCCCACCACTTTGCGTATTCTGCGAGGTGCTGGTTCACGTCGAGTATATGTTCCAGGGTATACGCAGAGACGTCAAACGTCTGTTCCAGTCCGAGTGGTATCTGATTTATGCGCCGCTCGATGTATTGGCGCGATTGTGGGTAGAATCCCACACACCAGCCTTCGAGCAGTACAACATCTAAGGGACCATGGATCGGCGTCCACTCGGACTCAGGAATGCGATCTCCTTCACCACCAAAGAGACTTTTGTCGAAGCGCGGGATGCGCAAATGACCCGTCGGCGAGCGGTTTATATCCTTCAGTGAACGGAGAAGGGAGAGACCAAGTGCGATGTCGTGCGTGCCTGGCTGGCCACGACCACGTAATAACGCATTTTCCGGGTTTGAAGAAGCAACGGTCTTCAGCTGTGTGTGGGGGAGGTAGAGGTCGTCGATCGACAGAGTAGCTACGCGGAGGGCGGGATGTCGCTCATCCGCGGAAGAGAGCGAGCGCTTGACGTGCTCGGTGAGAAACGTCTTTCCTGAGCCTTGCGGCCCTTGTAAGGCAACAAATAAGGGAGAAGATGGACTTGATTGTGATGGGCAGGGGTCCGAAAGATGGACAAGTACATGCTCAACAATGATGGACACTGCGGTCATGGCGATGACTGGGAAGTGCCACTGTTACGTAAGCACGGCGATACAGGTTCTTTTGCGCTCGTCACCGTCGCCTCTCACCTGTACTCCCAATTCTCCCCGTACATTCCCATTCCCTCGTACCAATCCCCTCCTTTCCCGAGCTATTATACTTTTCGTATAATACTCAAAAAAGGGGAAACTTCTAACCGAAGACCGGAGCTCAAATGATGTCGTCTTCAGAGGCAACTGGAGAAACTTCTGGTTCACTTCAAAACATCCCAGCGACGTATGCCCGCATAAAACGACAATACCAGCAACTTCTCGACCGTGTTACACCTCATGTTTTGTACCGGTGGATTGGGACCACCGTAACAGTCGCCTTATTTGAGCTACGTATCGTGTATGCGCAAGGCGTACGTGTTCGTTGTACCATCCTTGAGGCCTGTCACTTACCCATAGTACTTTCTTTTATTTTCTGGGGGTACTCAGTGGTACATTGGTATGTCGGCCTCCTCTTCGACTTGTCATTATTGTTGACATCATTATTTTTAGTCTGCTGTGCGTTGACTTTTTCTTGAGTGAAGGACTACTAAAACGCTTGCTACACCCGTAGATGCACATGCAATCTACCTCTTGAATTTGCTTCTTGCCTTTTTACAACCAAAGTTCGACCCATCCCTTCAGGATGACTTGATGGCAGACGAGCTGGAGGGAGGTGAAGGCGATATTCCTTCGCCTCTTCCCAGTACCCGTGACGACGAGTTTCGTCCGTTCGTTCGCCGGCTTCCGGAATGGCAATTTTGGTGAGATTTCCCTTTCCCACACGTGGTCCCCGCAGCAGTTGACCATGGCCCCTACATCGTGTGCAGGCTGTCCACCACACGTGCAACCTTGATTTCTTTCTTTATGACATTTTCGGTGGTGTTTGATGTCCCGGTTTACTGGCCAATTCTTGTGATGTATTTCTGTGTCTTATTCGTGTTAACCATGAGAAGGCAGTTACAGTCAGTGAAATCGTTTCTTACTCCGATCCGCCCTTAACTGTTCCACACAGGCACATGATCAAATACCGTTATATTCCCTTCGACTGGGGCCGCAAGACACGTTATGGTGGAAGCCATAAGTAGGGCAGAGTGTTCTATGCATCAGCACACTTAGAGGTGTCTGAGGATGGACCCAGGCTGTTTCGTTGATTACCTTTTTTGTTCGAATATAAACCCCATCCCATTCGTAGAACGGGGTCACCAGAGTGCTGGTCAGGATTCAATCACGAGTTGTCTGCTCACTTGAACAAGTATCAACATTTTCAGACCCCGTATTGCCGACGACGACCATCAATACGTTCTGCATGCTGAGTCGTTCATTCTACTACCGTTTCGTTTATTACCGTTCTGCCCCCGCCATCGGACCGCCCTGCCGGAACACGATGCCATCGCATGGCGGTCACGGGCATGTAGCCGTCGGTGGGGGTTGGGGTTGAATAAGTTGCCCATATCGCTCGTTTGATCTTGCTTTCACCCAGCGTGCCCAGAACCATGACTCTACCTCGCGTATTGATTTGTGGTACGCTTAGCGTCTCTGCAAGAGGATTCAATCCAAACGATCGCATGTCATTCTAGGTGATCTTGTATGGGCACACGAAGAATCAAAGCAGCTCTTCCGTGGTTTAGCTGATGTAGTTGTTAGTAGGCTCTTTCCCTCGTGCATATTCACACATAACACCCCACTTCTTCGATTCTACAGCGCATGGATTCCCTCGACCGTGCAGATTTCTTCGCGAATCTGAACCAAGGGGGAAAATACGAAGGCACGGTAGCGATTTATCGCAACAACACGTCAGCAGAACATGTCGGCGTGTTCGACCGCGCTCTTATTGGGGCGCTTCCTCCTGGAGTGCGATGGATAGGACACAATGGGGCGGGCTATGACCAAATCGACGTCGACGCATGCAAAGAAAAAGGTACATTGACGCCACTATTTTTAGCACACGCCCTATCCAGAAGGGAAGGAGGCTGATATCTCCTTCTGTAGGGATTATTGTCTCTAACACCCCCGTTGCCGTCGACGACGCAACGGCGACAACTGCGCTGTACCTGATGATATCGACCTTCCGCCATTTCTCACAGGGTGAGCGCAGCTTACGTGTAGGACGATGGAAGAGCGATATCTCGTCCTCCCTCACCCACGATCTTACCGGGAAGACGCTAGCCATCCTCGGCCTCGGAGGCATTGGCTTTCGTCTTGCCGAGCTGGCACGTGCATTCCCGATGCGTATCGTTTATCACTCACGAAGAAAGGTGGAGGGTGCGCCAGATTGGTGCGAGTATTTTGGACAGGAACGACTGGATGAGTTCCTGGGCCTTGCGGACGTGCTGAGCGTGCACGCCCCGCTGAGACCGGATACGGAGGGTCTTGTCAGCGAAGAGATGATTCGGAAGCTCAAAAAAGGCGCGATCCTCGTGAACACCGCCAGAGGGAAGGTCATCGATGAAGCTGCACTGATCAGGGCACTGGAAGACGGACACGTGAGTACCTGATCGACCGATGAGGGTTTCTCTATGACGATAAAATTATTCACGACTCTCGAAAGCTTGGTGCTGTTGGCCTGGATGTGTATCCCAACGAGCCTTCGGTCAATCCGCGACTCCTTGACTTCCCAAATGCCACACTTCTCCCGCACATGGGGACCGAGACACGCGATTCGCAGAAAAAGATGGAACTGCGAGCATTGACGAACATCAGGGACTTCCTGGTCAAAGGAAAGGGAATTGATATAGTCCCTGAGTTGAGAGACTTGGCTACGAAGTTATAGTGGATGTACTGATGTGATGACAAAAACACGAGATAAACCCCCTGCTTAGTAATTGAGACCATTGACTGCTTAGCTGCTCAATATATTGTGCCAGACGCCAGACGTCATCGCGTCATCCCTGACTTGTACCTTCTTTCTGTACTTCCATTTCGCCTCATTTCTTCTGGCTGTTCGAATATTGCTGTTAATGGTTCAGTCCCTTCAGACGCGTCCAGCATCCGTGGCAGACTCAGGAATAGGATTTTGTGAATGCTACTCGTCAGATTCGGAACTGGGGGTAAGTCTAATTACATCACCTAGAATCGGCCGAGGCTACACGACGCCTGTCCGACTGACTGGTTGATGTTCTCTGTAGTCGTGCACTGTTGACCGCAGGCAAGGGGGCCCTTTAACTCCACTCTCGCCATCCCCCGCTGATCTCGTTCACGATGCGTATCGACGACTAACCTTCCAACAACTGTACCTTTTCTGCTCCGTGAGGTCATTACCCACGGCAGGCACGCAGCTGGAGCTTGCCTCTAGGCTCGCCCACCATGATCTACGCTTGTACCCCTTTCCACCTACAACCGCCCTTTGTAACCCAGATGCCGGTGATGCAAGACCCGCCGACCCGCGCCCCTTCTCCTCTCCAGATTTCCATTCGGTTGCTCCTCGGTCGAAGACTCCATTGTCCCAATCAGTTGGGCCATCCTCTCCCGACCCCTCTGATGGGGTAGAGCCTGTGAACTCGAAGTTCTCTATGCACGACATTCGTATTCCTTGTTCCAGAGCCTCGTACATCTCCCCTCTTCCCGTCGAAATCATGGCTGAGATTATGGACCAGGTCGGCGACTGGGAGTTGACTAAAGCCGTTGGCCTTCCCACATCCTTACCTCAGCCGCTTTCGTGGGCTCGGGCTTCCCCAACAGATCACGCCCTTCTCACCGGCTTCTTGCCTCTATTAGTCTCTTGTGAACCCGCACTTCGGCCTCCGACTTCCGTTGGCGCGAGACTCGTCGTGCGCTTCTCCTATATTCACATTCTCACCTATCTCCACCGCCACTGTCGTTCGCGCTTTGGTGAAATATTTCGCCATCACTTAATCCCCATCACCGCCGCGCACCATGGACGCGTAGACGTACTCGATTGGTGGCAGTCCATGCATGAAGTACACCCGGAAGACTTCCCGATTCCCGAATCGCGCGCGATTATAGATGCCATCGACGGCGCGTCGCGTGCCGGCCAAGTCGAATCTCTTGACTGGTGGCTCAAATCGGGCTTACCATTCGAATACACCGAAGCAGCGCTCGAACACGCTTCCGCAAAAAATCAGCTGGCCGTGCTCGACTGGTGGCGCGAGCAGCGCGCTCGTCTCCCACTCAAGGTGGGCCGCGTCATGGACACCGCGAGTGCAGCGGGCCACGTCGCTGCTCTCGCGTGGTGGGCTCATTCTGGCGTCGACTTCACATACGATCGGCAGGCGCTGTATCACGCGAGCTGCCAGGGCCACATCGACGTGCTGCAGTGGTGGTTGGACAGCGGGTTGCAGCTATTTTATGATCAAGACGTATTGATCGGCGCGACACGGTACAATCGGCCAGAAGTGCTCCAGTGGTGGGACAAAAGCGGGCTGCCGGTGCAGTACCGCATGTGCGACGTCGAAGAGGCTTTGGAGGACGCCATCGGAGCAGGAGAGCGAGCTAGGGAGTGGTGGAAAGGGAAAGGCGTCGATTTTAATACTAATGATAAAGAATGGACAAAGCTGCAGAATTTGAACTGACGCTAGTGGTGGCAGGTGGTTTGGTGATTAGTCGTAGAGTTTCATAGGCTAGCCGTTTCTTATTGTTCTCATGGAATGGCGTTCTTATTCCCCACCTGGTTCCAATGGGCAATGATATTGTCTCAAGAGGCAAGGCCCGAGTTCGAACTTTGGAAGGTAGAGTATGACGGTGTCGAAGCGAATCCCGTTCGGCGCTCGACCCCTGAGATCTGACAATAACATCTGGAGTACTACATGATTTTTGATCACATTCTATTTGAAACAAAGTCTATGAGAATCGCCAAGAATTTCTTGATGGGGTTGGAATTTGCTCAAAATTCTCCACTGCGGTTCAGGGAGTTTACAATCCACTTGAGGTCGAATGCTATCGGTACCGGAAACGCTGGTTCGAGTCCTATCCAGGAGCATTGAGAAGACCCATGATTACAGTGAAGAGGGCATGGCCGTGTTGCTAGCGAGAGTGTGACAGACGAGGAAAATGTCGATTTAACGAGGATGAGGAGACCTGAGGACGCCGATGGAACATGGTTGACAGAACGTATTTAGGAACCCGAGAGAACTAAAAAGGGGTCCATCAGCTCGGCGATTGCGATCAATATGCATTCGAGTCATACTATTTTCTTTGTTCGCCACTGCCTCTACTTTGTTCTGAAAAATGAAGGCTTCGTTAGTTAGATTATCACATAGTCACGAAAACTCACCGTAGCATCGCGTCTTTTGTACTTCTCCTGCTTGAAGGGCTTGTACGAGTTGATGGAACATCATGTGGTATTCTTTCAAAGCGTAGTCCACATACCTCTTTCTCAGTGTCCGACAGAGCCCCGTAGTCCGGGTCGAAGCCTGCGGCGGGACCCTGACCCCCCGGTTGAAGCCGGCTCCAGTGTCACATACGCATACATACATTCCTGATGTGGTGAGTATGACGAAAGCATTCATATTGACGCGTACCTAGTCGTATTCGCCTGGGTTGGTATGGCGAGTGCATCCGATACCTTTTGTTTCTTGGCCGATACTGTAGACGGCCTATTATTTTCAGACTTTCTTCTTTCCCCAGTTTTCTGTCGTTCGGCTCTATTTGACAACTTAAAGTCCAATCCTTGATTCCATGGTACAGTAGTATTTAAGTTTTTCCTCCGGCTCCGGCGAGCAGCAGCAGAACTCCCTTCCAGTGCAAAGCAACTTTGAGCCGGAGAGTTATCCAGCTGATTCGGTCTAGGCTGTTGGCCCAAATAAACAGATTGAAACGAATAGACACCAAAGGATGCAGGTGTCATGACAGAGGCACGAGTTCCGAGTCCGCATGTAGGATCCAAAGGCGTATCAAAAGATAAAATTTCCTCCTTAAAACTAGAGGGGGTATTTTCAGGAGCGGCACGCTCAGGCTTCTGGAAAGTAGAGGCAAGAATGTCGGCAAAAGGTCGAGGCGGCATGGTATCGCTCAGCGTTGGGCGAGCAAGCTTAAGCCGCCACTGGCAAGACGTTGACTTACCAATTTTGGGTAGCAAACGTAACTTAAGCCTTATATAAGGGGAGGTCAAAAAAAAAGCTAAATATATAAAGGGAAAGTACTTGGGAAATAGGTGATATGAACTAGAATCAATCCTCACTGCTTGCCACACTGTGGTCTGTTCAAGGGTTTGTATACTTATCGCAGGAGGCCATCGGTCTAAGTCCGAGCCAGGCTTAGAGCCAGGTGTGCAAATACCAAGACGCATCACGCACTTGATGGGCAGTTTTCCTATTTAGGGCACCAGATTTCGGATTATCTCAACTACTGACAGTCTACTGTACTGTATTGTACTGTACTGTAGTAGCAAACTGTCTGTCCGTAAGCAACTGACTACTATTACATGATCTGGAAAAGCTCGCAGTCCAAACACCATCAAGAAAAGATACGGATTTCCAAGAAAAAATACGGATCTCCAAGAAAAGATACGGATCTCCAAAAAAAAATCAGATGGAGCCTAAAGCTGAGTGAAATGGCCACATACTTCTGAAAGGCTCACCCCGGTCATGGCGGCAGCCCGCAGAATGAGTTGTCAACTTGCGTGGCCTGGGCATTGACGACGTCAAGTTTCTGTGCTTGCCCATTCGTAAGGATGTTCATGGCTGCAAGTGAGATGTCGAAGCCGTCCCCGACCGTGTCGATGGCGGTGATATAGATCGAGTTACCCCCGAACGTTAGCTCCCAGCACGACCCACACAGTGGGGAGTTCCACGCTCCTACGGCTTTGGCGGCACCAATGCCGGGGAATGAGGGTAGCGAACCGAAGGTAGGGAATCCCTTGGTGACCAAGCCGTTGTTGCCGTTGGAGCACGCAACGTTGTTCAGCGAAGTTTGGGGATTGTCGTAAAAAGTGTTGAAGCGAACATTGTCCGCAGATGCGACGGAAAAGAATGCCGCAAGAGAGATGATGGTGGAAGTGAGCCTCATGGTGAGGATGTTATTAGAGAATGTGGGTTGGCTGGTGGGTTGACGATGAGACTGCTCCCCTTCATCTTTGAGCTTTTTATGCTTCAAGCACTCTTCGAGACCCTGTGCAAGAGCGGCCAAACAACACCGTAAAGAGTTGGTAGGTCTGATGAAAGCACGCGGTCGGGCGAGTTAGCCTGAGTTGACATCGCATATTGCGGCACAGAGCGTCTCATCAAGCTCGGAGAGTATCGGGTGACAGTATAGCATTTCCAGAAGAGGGCCAAGTCCACGTTAGCGAGATCATATGACGGTCGGTAATTGAAAGGACTCAGGTCACAATCGGGACATAATGCCCAAGGACGCAGCACCTGGACTGTGTGGGCGCTCTATATCATCAATCATAAAACAGAGCGCCATTAGACGGCGGATTGTGTCCGGTAACGATCCAGTGAGACCATGCGTCCTGCATCTGTACTAGCCTCGGTGAATAGTGCTCAGCTCTTAGTTAATGCAAAGTTAACGAGGCGCTCAGGCGATCAGGCTGTCCGTAGCATCTAGGAACTGTCATAGGGTGGTAGCAAGGCACCGCGTTACACCAAAAATTAAGGGCAGAGATCAGCAGGAGTGATAGGCAAAAAGCTGTGTCCTTCAAGTTCAAGTTAGAGTCGTAACCTGATCTCAATTCCTACTGTCAGTGGCGCGTGCCAGTGCCAGCGGCCCAGCGCTACGCCCGTCAGTCTCGGCCCGCTACCGGACATCTGCGGCCCAACAAACTCAGGCCCGGGCTCAGACTCAAGCTCAGACTCGGACTCAACAACCTCATCTTCGGTGTTTTGCTGTTACGGTGATCCTCAAGCGATGGTCTGTCACAAGGTCTGTCAACTTTGTTTGAAATCGTATTATGTGATTTGGCTAGCTGTTTCCCACAGTATTCCGACGTCACTGACACCGCCTAGGCGCAATCGTGTTTGTGCCGACTGCTCTCGCTCATGGATCTGCACCATTTATCACGACTTTCCCCCTCATACATCACCGTACCTAACCCCAGTGACTCTGCGCTGTCGTCCCAAACCATGGTCCATTTTCTCCTCCCCTATTCTTCTAATCCATACTGTATCCGTCAACCTACTGCTAGCTGCTTGGGCGCGAGTACCATTAAAGAGAGGTACCCCTTATTCGGGCTGTTGTTCGTGCACTTATCCGGCTCTATCGTCTTTTCTCTCTCAGCGCGCCCTCCGTGACCGGATATGCCACTTTCTGCTTTCTGCCCGCCGTGCATTTCATAACGCACCACCTCGCGCCCGTGGATCTGGCGCTCATTTCGTCTCGTCGGAACTCGAATAGGAGTTCGTCAAGGCAGCGCCCAGCGGCTGGCCTCGCCGGGGCATCGTGTTGTACTCCGCCCTTGTCCTCGGCGTTTCCCTACATGCTGTAGATGAGATCAGGATCAT
The DNA here is from genome assembly GCA_021525025.1 of Lactarius hengduanensis. Classification (NCBI taxonomy): domain Eukaryota; kingdom Fungi; phylum Basidiomycota; class Agaricomycetes; order Russulales; family Russulaceae; genus Lactarius; species Lactarius hengduanensis. The sequence continues at coordinate 6,649 of JAKELI010000269.1, read as the reverse complement.
CTGGTCTACATGAGCCCCAGGCTTGAAGCTTCCGAGGCGCAGGGCGGGCGCTGCAGTGGCGGCAGTTCTGACGGGACTCGCGAACCCCTATACGCCTTTGTATCTATAGCAGCGCGGTACCGGGCAGCGCTCACACGAATCGATCTTATTCGATTGTGTGTCGTATTAATAGATGAGGCCACATGCGCATTCGCATTATCATGTGCGACTTCGTGAGCCAGGAAAAGGCGAATTATTTGATCGCAGGCTTCCCTCTCGCTCTTCGTCAGAACGCCGACTCACATGACCTCAATGGCAAGTGCTGGCGCTTATGTCGTGACTGATGCGCGGCGATGCAGCAGCTTGCGGGCATATACAGTAGAGATAGCACTGGCCACCATTTGAGCGAGGATCTCTAGATAGCACGTAGCACATTTCCAATAAACTGTCCCTTCGCCCCTGTGTAACTATTGGTGTAATAACTCAGAATTCCATGAATAATGTCACCTATTAATGTGTGGATTAGTGTGGAGTCGCTCAAGAGGTCACAGCTGCGGTCGTCTCCGGGAAAATATTGACTATGGTACTTCGAGTCCGCCATGATCCTCATACGTTTCTGCTCCACTTGCCTCCTCGTATATGCGTTTCTCTCTTGCTTCTACACCACCTCGTTCTTGTTCTTGTGTCCATTCGTCAAAGATTGTTCGACCTCCTTCGCCCTCGATATTTCTAAGTTCTACTCCAGTTTTCTCTGGACTCGGCGACTTTTCGGCGATGCGTTCGCGAGCTCCTCATCGAGCCATGACGATGCTCCGGTGCAGACGACGCAAATGATGGTACTACAGAAAGCGGCGAGATACAGGAATATGGACGAATTCCTGTCAGACCTCGAAGTGCTCTCTACGGGTTCTGTACTCTACTGGCCCACTCTCTCTCGAAGCGAAACTATACGGGGTGCCCAGATGCTCGACGATGTTTCTTCTACTGAACAGAGTTGGGCTCCTAACTGGTACGCCATGTCCGAGCTGTTGTTCTTGTCGAAAGCGTTTTCTGGCTCTATGCACCCAATGAGGATCTTCCCGTATTTTTACAAGGCGTCGGAAACATTCGAGGACGAGGATATCACGATTACAACGCTAGTCACTCCGAATAGGTTCGAGGTGCTTCGAAAACTCGCCGCCCGGTATGAAGGTACGCCCCTTGTATACAAGACAGTGGTCATTAGTAATTGGACTTGCCGCTATTCCCCAACACAGGACCCCTCTCCGTGACTGTCCACATCCCCCTCCCGACATCGAATAGCAAATCCACGCTGCACAAGAGTCTTCTCGCTCTGCACGCGCTCGTCACGAACTCGCCTGACCTTGCCTCACGCGCAGACATCCATCTTGTCCTCTCTCCGTTTCCACGTGCCTTTAATACGTGGCGCAACCTCGCACGTCTCCTCGCACGCACCACGTATATCCTGCTGCTCGATGTTGACTTTGCCATATGTACCGACTGGCGCGCGTCAGTGAGTGCCCTCCTGCGCGACGGGGAGAACGACGTGGGTCAGCGCGTTCGAGGTGGGATCGCTGCCCTCGTTCTTCCCGCGTTCGAGTATGTGAAGCAGGCAGAAGGACGAAACCAAGCAGTGTTTCCGCAAGATAAGAGGGTACGCGCCGTCTCATTCCCCTGTAGGTTCTATTTCTGATCGGCCCACCTCAGGCGCTGTTGGGTCTCGTGCACGCAAACCGGATCGCCCCGTTCCATGCATCCTTTTCCGCGGGTCATAACAGCACAGACTACCGCAGATTCTATACCGCCAAGCCCGGAGAGGTATACAAGGTGACACAGTACCAGGCAGGATACGAGCCGTACGTGGTGGTCAGAAAGGACGCCGGCGGCTGGTGCGTTTCGCTTCCTCGTCAGGGCTCTGGGCCAGATGGTTCACGCACGTGTGTGGCAGGTGTGATGAACGATTCACAGGATATGGCGGAAACAAGGCGGCGTGTTTGTTCGAGATGTACTTATCGGGGGTATCGTTTTATGTGCTGAGCGACCACTTTTTGATCCATCAAAGCCACACGTATGAAGAAGAGGCACGGAAGAACGAAGTGAGCGCCGCCGTTTTTTCGCCGGACCGTGAGCTTTGCAGATCATCGGCCAAAATAGCGCAGGTACAATCGCAAGATACACTCAGACTTTAGGGAGGAAACTTGCCTCAGGTTTTTCCCTTCCCTCAGAGGATGACGTAGTTCTGACACGGTACGCGAAGGTATCTCAAGCGTTTTTCCGATCAAGGTGTTCTCAACACGACACATGCGAGCAATGCCCAGGAGGAGTGCAGGAAAATCAAGGGGATCGGGAAGATTGTCACGCAGGTGAAACAATTTCAATGTACACACGCATGTAAAAAGTCTTATCGCACAACAGCTGCTAGGTGGCTCAGTAAATATGTAGGAAGAATGTGAAACCGTGTCCTGTTGATGAAGAATGCAGACGTGCGAGCTACAAGCGAGAGGCGAAACCCTGGTGAATTTAGAGATGGTTCGTACAAAATTAGTGCGCTACATGCAATGCGCTTTTCGTTGGAAATACCCGAGTCAGGCACTTGAACCCATCGCGCAGCCGGTAATAGGAATGAGGATATCAAATAAGTTGATAATAGAGAACGCACAGAACAATATTTGAGCGAAGTCCAGGAATATAAAAAAAGAATGGGATGGGATGATGGGGTGGGGAAAAACAAGGCGCTACGCTGTGGTCTCCGAAGGTTCGGACAAGTGCCTTTGCTCGGACATCAGCGTAGTTCATCGGGTCAACAATACCAATATTGGTGCTCACTTGCCAAGTTCCTTGTTCATCTTAAACATATCAATCTTGTCTGTGTTGAAGACCGCTCTCAGCGCATCGTCGCACAGGATCTCTCGTCCGTTTGATGGGTTCTGTAGCTTGTTGGACTTAATATATGCCCACAGTCTTTTCACGACTTGTGGTCGAGAAAGCGACTGTTCTTGAACGAGTGCTGCCAGGGGCTCACTGTCATAAGGGGATTACGGAATCATGATGAACGAATGGGACCAGACAGGGGATGATGACAGACCTTAGATTGTAAGCTTTGGATAGTCCGCCGCCCTTCCTTTTCTTGGACTCATCACCATCGCTGCCCTCATTCCCCGAATCGTCAATGGTGTCCGCGCTTCTTGCTCCGTTAGCTCTCCCACCTCGCCCGCGTCCGCGACCCCGTCCACGACCGCGCCCACGGGTTCCGGACGTCGAAGACGCGCCGGAAGCCACGGAAGAACGAGATGCCCGTGAGCGGCCGTTGATTTCGTCGGACAGTTGTCGGGCCAGTGCCTCGTCGCCCGCCGTCGACGATTTGGTGGCCTTCGCCGACGGCTCGTCGTCGCCGTCTGGGCGTGAGGCACGACGGCGCTTCTTGGACGCCGCGGATGGTGCGGGAGATTCCTCGCGGTCATCGCCCGCACCTGCTTCGTCGTCTTGCGCGAAGCCCTTCTCTTCGGAGACCTTGGCAAAGATGACGGAAATGAGGGCATCGATGTCTTGCTTGTTGTTTTTAATCAAATCTGGAGGCACATTGTTTTGTTCGAGCAAGATACGGCGAACGCGCTTGGCTGAGATGGTACTGAGGTCCGTGCCAGGTGCCGAAAGAATGACTTGGATGTGGGGCTCAAGGTCGGCTACTAGCATGACGGGGCACAATGATTAGATTAATGAGCAGGTGAGTTATCGGAGATTGTAGGGAAATACGGATGAGATGGACCGTCGGCTGAAGGAGGAAGTAAGTGAAAGTTCTTGTGGCTTGGAAACTTGGGAGCTTGGACCTCAGTCTCAGGCGCTTGACCGTGAAATGAACCGTCAGTTGACACAACAGTGGACGTGACCTAACCCTACGCGGACCCGCCTTAATGTAGGGTTAGGTTATGTCTCTCATTCTCTGCATGAGTAGGACCATAGGGGTTTTGTTTTTGGCCTAAAGCCCTATAAAGCAGCTTGAAATCATTATGTATATATATATACAAAAAGGTCCTTCAGATCATACAGTACCCCCTTGTTTGTATCCCTGACTGCACTGTACACAAAGTTGATAGGTCTTGTTCACAGTTCACTAGAGGAACAGTCTGAACAAAGAGATAGATCAAGAATACATTGAAGGAAGAGACAACTCCCAAATGATGGTGTGAACTCTCGGTCCGTTGATGCAGGCTGAGCCAAACAAACGCCAAACAGACACGTCAAGTTACTCTCGAGTGACGCTTCGCCGGGCCACAATGAGGTGGCACATCCTCCCATGTCTATGTCTTGTCTTTGTTGGCAGCTTCTCTCTATGCGGGCTTACTGTCCAGGCCTCTCCTTCGGAAGTTGATTCTGCGAATGAGGGTGCGCGGAACTATATGGCTGCCTTTCTCCTTCGGCTGATGGTCTTTTTCCAGCCACTCGTGCCTACAAGCAGGCGCTTGCGACCTTGGCAGCTCTCACCGCGTTACCCTCGTCTCGTGCGTTCGAGACACACCACCCATCTTCGTGGTCCACCGGAAATCCCGTACTTTCTTCCTTTCTCCCAAACCCGCAAGGACAAGGCCCGTTGGGCAGCGCATTGCGAATAGCCATCAAATTACGCCATCAGTCGTGGCTTCCTCGTTTCCTTTCATCACGATTATCTCAAGAGAGCGGGCGTCGGAGAAGTGATGAGGAGTTGAGGGGCCGTGCTATCAAGGTCATGGACCTGCTGCAACATGCCGCGGATTTAGGCAATTTAGACGCACTGTTCGTTCTCGGAAAATTATCTTTGGTGCGTTTTTTCTTTGATACCCCCGGTTACTGTGGCCTTACCGCATTTAGCTTCCACCAACCCCGCATTTCCTTGCAGATCCAGTACTGGCATATAAATCTTTCGAGTCACATGCCGCGATTACAGGGAACGCGACCTCGCAAAGTTACCTTGCGTTCTTTTACGCAACCGGTTACCAAAATATCGTGCCAGTCGACCAAGCGACAGCCCAATTGTACTACACATTTGCTGCGCATGGCGACGACAAAGCCGCCCAAATGGCACTTGGGTATCGATATTGGACAGGAATCGGGGTTGTGGAAAATTGCGACCGTGCTGTTGAATGGTATGGCGCTGCGGCAGAACAAGGTAAGCCTCGTATACTTCTACTTTATTCTTTGCTGATGCGTCAATAGCAATGGCACGATTCCTATCTGGTCCACCTGGCGGACGTACGCTCCCGTTAACGCCAACCCGCCTATCGGACCTTGCGGGTGGCGTTTACGGCCCAGGTGCGAGCGTGGCTTCGACTGGATTAAACGGACAGCGTCCAGCCATAAAAGCTGCCCGCGCCCGCGCCGCGGGCGAGACCTGGGAAGATATTCTTGAGTATTATATTGTCGGTATCCGCTTCATCTCGTTCGCGACCAGTACCACTTAACTTGACCTAGTTCAACGCAGACCGGGGCGAAACCGACTTTGCCTTCCGTCTCGGAAAGATATTCTACCATGGAAGTATATACAACGCACCAGGAGGTATAGCATCTGGCGGCGAGGGAGTTGGTCGCGTGCCGCGGGACTTCGAGCGCGCACGATACTACTTTGAAACCATCGTGCGGCAAGCGTGGCCAACCGATTCTGGCGATCTGGGAAAACGGGATGAAAACGGTCCAGTTGGGCTTGCGGCCCCCGCAGCTGGTTATTTGGGCCGGATGTTCCTTCGAGGGGAAGGCGTACGTGTGGACTTGAAGCTTGCGAAGATGTGGTTCGAACGCGGGGCTGCCTATGGTGACAAGGAGTGCCATAACGGGTTGGGCATAATGTGGCGCGATGGTCTAGTCGATGGAAGGAGAGATACCAAGAAATCTGTGACCAACTTCGCGGTCGCAGCTGGGCAGGATCTCGCCGAGGCACAGCTTAACTTGGGAAAGCATCACTACCGTGAGTGCATCAACACCTACTATCGCTAGTCGCGTCCTGATATGCAGCGATTAGAGCGTGGTGACGTGAAGCTAGCCAGTTCATACTTTGAGGCAGCATTGAGGCATGGCTCGCCGTTCGAGGCTTACTACTACCTTGCGGACCTCCAAGTCACGCAGATGAAGAACATGCCCACACCCCTGAGGCCTGGCGCGTGCACTATTGCCGCAGCTTTCTACAAGGTTGTCGCCGAGCGCGGATCTTGGGACGAAGACCTCATTCGGGAAGGTGAAGATGCTTGGGAAACGGGTACTCTAGGAGGGAAGCAGCTAGCCCTGTTTAAATGGTGGATTTCCGCCGAGCGTGGATACGAGATAGGTCAAAACAATTTGGCGTTTATTCTCGATCAAGGCATGTTTTTCCCCCCATCCGATTTACTCCGAGGGCCACTGACACCATCTAGACAAAAGTATGCTTCACCGCACCGACTTATTGCCGTCGAACGACACTGCAAGGCTTGCGCTCACACAATGGACACGATCAGCTGCACAGAACAACGTTGATGCGCTTGTCAAAGTCGGAGACTATTACTACCACGGCCTTGGCGTACCGGATGAACCTGAACACGTTCGCTGGGAAAAAGCAGCCGGGTACTATCGGTCGGCAGCAGATACCCAAATTAGCGCGCTCGCCATGTGGAACCTCGGATGGATGTACGAACACGGATACGGTGTCCCACAGGTCAGTACTATTCAC
>JAKELI010000268.1:0-63362 GCA_021525025.1 Lactarius hengduanensis | reverse complement strand
GCAGATTCAGATCGTCAACATGGAAGAGAAAAAGGTTCCGAAGGCCATGAGGGGCGAGATCCCGTATCTTGGCGTATAGGTATACAATCGTTTGTCTTGGAATCCTTGAAATTTTAGAGACAAAATTTTGGGGGTTTCAAACTTGGTTTCAAGACGAACAGAGCTGGATCCAAAAAAAAAAAAAAGAAGACGAACAGAGCGCCGATAACCTCACCGTACAATTGGATGTGACCCTTCATCAAGATATACAGTAGATCAAAATATAAATTACGGGCGCTGGCAAGGGCGCTGGTGGCTTGAGCTTGGGCTGGAGCTGGACTCTTGGTTGGACTGACCCAAGGGACTGACGTCGAATAACTTACTACGAATCCAGTGTTTCCGATGTGCAAAAAATATACTTGCATTTCTCCTCGTATCTCGTGTGAGTGTGGAACACATTGGAATGTTAGATTGTTGCCAGTGTAACTTCAAGTGCAAGTGAATTGTCGTTGCGTGCATTTCGAATAATGAATTTCTTTACGCAACACGCCCACTGTCAGGCACAACTTCCAGCTCAATTCACCGATGCGGATACTGTAACTATGCCTAGTAAGTTAAGTTACCTGCGTCTGCCCTAAATTAGCTGGTCATGTTCCCGCACCGCCAATAAGTTATACTCTACTGTACCCCCGCACCTTCGTTTCCTCTTACCATCTCTGCATCGGACCAGCTGGTTCGCAGGGACAGCATTATGACCGGTTTCGGTTCCATCCCACCACCATTACCCCCGGATCTTGAGCAGAGTTAAGCCTCCATGCTCGGTCCAGGCATTGCAGGCCTATTCGTCCAGGGGATAGAAACTGGGCTTGTCCTCGCCCAGTGGTTCTCCGTACCTGAGCGCAGCGAGAGCTCCGTTTTATCTGCCGTCGTCATATTTGTACGCTTCTTCCGGACTCTCTTAACTGCATGGCTTCATTATTTATTTCCATTCATGAAGTGCGCAGTCCGGGATATGCTTCGCATCTGCATGGTGTGACTAACTTACGTACAGCAATCGGGATGTTCGTACGTCTCGCTCTTCTCTTGCTTGCTGCATCAGTTGACACGCGCCTAACGCTCGAGTTGCACTTCAGCTGCTCCCAGGCTGGGAAAATTACTTTCACCCGATACCACTGCGTGGGGAATATCCCACCTTGTCTCATAGTTCCTAATCCCGCCGCAGACCCTGGTTATATCGGTTCCCGTTCAAGCTCTGATGATCCGACGCTGTTATCACGTTCGTTCTCAACCACATCCCATAATCCTTCCCGTCTGACCAAACCGACCAGTTGGTGGGAAAGAACATCGTCAGTAACTCCGCCCGTCGCCGAGAGTACGCTGAACTGTTTCTTACTCGGACACCGCTCGGCATCTGTGCGTCGTCTGTGCTCTTCCCGTGACATTGCTTCATGTGCTCATCCATCACGCCAGGTGCTTCACTACCTCACCCGAACGATGAAGCGGGGTGTATGCCGCCCACAAACGCAAGGCGCGACTCATGCGCTAATGGATGCCTGTTACGTGTGCTTAGCTTTTGTTGGAACTATAGCGAATCTTTCGTCTCGCGAACATCGTGTGACAGTCTGCGCAGTCTGCGTGTCTGTATTCTACATCCAATTCTCGACTGCGCGTCTAGTGCGCGCCCCCATTTCTGCCCCAGCTCAGAATTCTTTCGGTGTCTTGTTCGTGGGAGCCCACCGGAGCGATGGACGCTAACGATCGGCGTCCTGTCCTCAGAAAGGATTTTAACTCTGAATGCCGATTTTCCAGCAGATGATCTGGAAGCTCTACGTTCTTTCGTTATTCTACAACATGTGCGTCTCCTTGATATCGCCCGCATTTCGGTGGTCCATACACCATTTCTGACATTCTGACGTCGTAACTAGCAATGCCCAGCCCCTAGGGCCGGGCGATAGCGACCTACGACCATCTGTACAGGCCAAGCCAAGAGCGACAAGCTAGTTGACACCAAGGGTGATGACAAGTAGAATATGGATGTGGACGAGATAATCTGACGTGAAGCACAAGATATAGTTGAGACTGGTTATATTCCCAACTGTGCTTCAACATCCCTCGCCTTACGATGGCTGCACAAGTGGTGCCCCACTGGCAATCCGCGAATCGACGACGAACGTTCATCATGGACACCCGTCCCAATCTCTGCACCAGAAAAATGAAGCGAGAACGGCGAATTTTGAGGCCCGCGCGCCATTTGGACGAGTTGACGGACGGAGGGCACCATCCCGCAAGAGATTCAGAGGTGGTGTGCGGGGTTGAGTGTCGCTTTATCCCGAGAATACTTGCGACCTACTCTTAGTTGGTGAGTTGAGCTCAGGTGTCGATGGTTTGCAGCGGGCACAGGGGCGGTACCGGCATAAGAAGTTTTTACTCGAGGCACTGGGGACAAAGTTGTGCACCTGGGCAGGCAGAGGCCACAGAGAAGGTCATGAGAGTGCAGAGCAGGATTTTTTGTTCGATATCGAGGGCCACATGTTCATAGAGGCCGAGCAGATCAGGATCGACGCTGCGTCTTGCCACGCATACAGTACCGCACCGAAGCGATAACCTGTAAGTGCCAAGACCTACACACGAAGCAAACGTGTAATGTAGTCCCATGGCCATCACCTATAGCGCTTGCATTTTGGGGATATGCGTCAGCGAAGTGTTCAAGCATAGCGCAAACTGAGCCCAGCGATGTCTGGCCTCAACGAAACTTACCATGAGTCATGGTACAGTAAAGCCAAGGTAACTTGAAAGCAGGCCCTTCATTTTTAGCGTGTGGGTATTATGTCATCATTTTACTGTACGTGCCGGAGTCAATCCTCGGGGTATATAAAACTATCTGGGTCGTTTCCTCCTCGGGGTTATGGCTGGCACCTCAATCGTATCCTATCTTGACCGATCCTGACCATAGGTTCGGGGAAATATAGGATTTAAGATCTGCGGCAACATCCGATGCCAGGGAAATGCATCTTCTCTGAGCATGCGAATGGCGAATCCTTCTCTGGTCACCGGAACAGTCTACACCGTCCTCTTTCTCTTACTTCTCTGGGTGTCTACCTTCTAATTTATTTTATTCCCGCTGATTCATAGCGTCTTACCGGTGCCGATATGTTGCCGGTCAACACCGTTAGCCCTGGATTGCGTCCTGCACCAGGCAAAGTTCACCATGCCCCAGCGTACTCTGTTTCCTCGAACTTTCCTTCCTCTCCTATTGTTGCTCTGGTGTGCAAGCCACGGTTATTGTGCTCCTCAAGTCGACTTTCAGGTCGCCCAGCCGCCGCCCCTCCCTCAGGAAGTAAAGCAGTGCACTATTCCCATCCTTCAGTTAGTGTTGCTACCCTGCTCAGCGCTGGCTGTATGCGCACTCACTTTGATCGGCTCTAAGGCGCACATTTGGATCTTCCATTGGACAGTATGAACTTGCACCTACTTTCACCGTATATGCTGATGAAGTTGTGAATTTAGTCCCGAAGTGGTCCATTTCACGTTCGCGATCCATGCCGTCCCTGAATCTCTGTTGACACCGGTATCAGTCTTAAGTTCACTCACAAGTAACGGAGCACAGTACGACCGTCTCAAGAGTTTTACCTTCCAGAATGTCGAAAGTTTGTCGATTTCCCACTCATGCTCGATATTTTCGACGAGACGGGTCAAACAGTTTGGCGAACTTCGACACCTGAGCCGGTTAAAGGCGATGGGATAATCTGGACGTACCTCAAGGACGTGACGCGCTTCATCCCTCTTTTCTCCGAACCTCGCACATTTTTGCAGCTCGACAACGTCGTTGAGACCGGACTCAACGGCGAATGGCCATCGGGAAAACCTACTCCCCGCAAAACCCGTTCTAATTAACACTAATGTATTAAGCGCGCTAAAAAATTGAAAATCCGGGCGGGCGCCTGTTGTCCAGAGGGCGCTATTAAGAATCTATTAAGTGTATTATAATTTTTCCTTAATTACATTCGAATTTTGGTACATATCTGTCGGGGGTTTTTTTTTTTGGGCATGACTGTCGGCATTCCTCAAGCACCGTCGAACCCTCCTTGCACGCAATGACAATCCAGTGCATGTGTGCATAGACCACGGCAGTTTGCACTTCTCAGTAGTAAACTCCTCCAGAGTGATAACTTCGTTACCGACAACCTCATACGATGTTATGACAATGTCGTGCTTTTCAGCTTTGGAACGAGCCGTTGACAGTTCGCGAGCGTTGTGGTCATCGCCTCGCCATCGATGTCGTCGTCGCTACCACCTGATTGCGGCGGCGGCGGTGGTGGTTGCCATCCTCGCGTCCCCGCTGCAACCACAACTGGCCATCGTCGCCGCCCATGTCCTCATCGTGGTTGAGTCGCACTGTACAGCCCATCTTGCGTTAGCGGAATCCGGAATGCCCCAGTGGTGGCGTGGTGGTGGTCCAGGTCCGGGTTGGGTTCGTATGTGGCGACGTCGGGATTGTTAGGGTCGGGGTCGCGCAGGGCCGAGACACCATCGTGGTGGAAGCCGTCGCTTGTGGCTGGCGTCGTCGTCGAAGTGAGGAGGTCATCTGCCATCGTTGCATGCTCCACAGCAAAGAGAAGACAGCGAGCACAACGGCACCAAAGAAGGCGCCTGGCGTAGCTCATCGGCTTCACCTCTGCGTGGAGGTATGGTGCACCGGTGGACTCTGGCCCGGGTGTGTAGGTGGGAGAATGGAGCGGAAACACAGAGTCAAAAAAAAAAAAGCAAGTCACGCGTTTATGGTTGATTACGTTGATTGGTCGGAATGTGGGAAGCTTTTCCCACGTTCCCTCGCATCGCCCGACGACCCTTTCAACTTTCCCGGTGCACTCTCCTTCGCTGGACCATCCTCCATTCCTTCCTCCACTTTCTGGGCCCACCCGCCGCACACCATCCTTCCCCCATAATGGACTCAAGGCAACCGGGATGCTGCCCCTTCAATGGTGAACCACGGAATGGGAGAAAATCGTGTGGGGGGTTTTTTTTCCTCTTCATTTATCCACGAAACGTTCTGATATCACTTGCAAGCCCTCCCACTGCCACACAACCGCCGTTGCTCTTACAACTACAAGCATTCAATGCACAGAGATGACGCCACCACTGCTACTACTATCCCAGCCATCGCCACGTCATCAAACAGTAGTAAGTCCAAATACGGCTACGACACGCTGACTCATTTTTCTCCTCCACGGAGACAGAAGGCTGCACGAGATCCTCGTGGAGAAGTTTGGGCACAAGCACGGCGTGGCGATCCGCGAGGACCGCAAGGCCGTCATGAAGTTGTGGAAGGAGGCTGATCGCCTCAATGCCATCCTGAGCGCCAACACCGAGGCGTCTGCACGGGTATGTGTTCATGTCATGCCAGTGGCGTCTGGAAAAGGGTATCGCTAACTCGATGAAAAAGGTGGAAAGCCTTTTGAACGACATCGACTTTAGCACGAGAGTGACGCGCCAGGCGTTTGAAAGTGCTTGCGCGGACATGAAAGGTTGGTTTGTGCAGCCTATTTTCGACGCCTTGAATAACTCCAACTTGACTTCGGTATGTATTCAGCCTTTGTAGCGTGAGTAACACGCTAAAGTAGTGCTGATGGGCCGATATCGACTCGGTTAAGTTATATTGACGGGTGGGGCGACGCGGATACCAATGGTGAGGGCGGCGCTAGCAGCTGCAGTGGGAGAGTATGTCCACTACGTGTGCTTTCATGATCGTCAATGACCAAATCCTCCAGAGACCATGAATGTGAATTCCGATGAAGCTGCTGTCCTTGCCGCCGCACTACAAGGCACATCGCTCTCCCAACAGTTCCGCACCAAGAACATCAAACTCTTGGACATCGCCCCGTATGACGTCCAGGTATCTTATCTCGCCGAGCACAAGAGCGTGGACCCACCTTGTGTGCGTCCGCGCATGATCACATTGACGGCATTTGTGAGGGGCTTGTGAACGTGACCGTCAAATTAGGTCTGTCGCGCCGATAGGGCTCGAGCAGAAGTGTGAAGCGCAGAAATGGTAAGCCTTTCTTCTGGTGACCGCTGTGAGGCTCAGATATTCGGGTAGCTTGATCAAGATGGAAGCAGAAGAGGCTGCAATCGCCGCCCGAGAGAAACAGCGGAATATCCTCGATTCCGTGGTAAGTAAAATAGTTAAGTACAGCAAATGCTCTACACATCCCAGCTTTGCGTAGTTCTCACATTTCGTCGTATATAGAGACGTTCTCATTTAGATGGGCGAGTTCTGCGATATCATCCACAACTACCACCGGATGGTTCTGCTTGAAGCCAGACAATGGTGAAGGTGATGAATGTCCCAATCTTCGGAAGACAGGTCGAAGTCCCGAGGTGCTGCAACCGGCATCACATTATCTATCGTACGTCCACCCACCTCCATAATGATCAATTTTGACAAACTGAGTCGCCTTCACCGTCAGTTGATGTGATAATGCCAGTGGCCGTCACTGACGCAGGCAAGGCACGTGGTGCGACTGTCTAGTAGCATCGTACCTCTGCAAGCTAGTCTCCTTATAGTCAATATGTTTTTCTTTACACATACATTATACAACTTTGAATGAATAAATCTTTCTGAATGAATGAAAGCTGAATGAGACATTTCTTGAAAATTTTAACGAAATTACTTCAAACTGAATGCGAATTATTCTTAATTAGCAGAGGACTTAATTAAAACGGAAAATGGGCGCTAACTGCTAATTAATCCTAATTAACGCTAATTAGCAAGGAGGAGTTTTCCCGATGTCCACCGTTCATCTTCGGCACCACCATCGTCGAACGCCAGCTCGCGCGCGGGGGGGGGGGGGGTCGTTAAACATCGTACCGACTGGTAACGCCGGCTCCCATTGGATTAGCAACAACACGTTCGACTATTACGACACCGCGGTAAATACATACACGCAGCAGGTCAACGCTTCCCGCAATGTCATCACATTTGACAGCCAAAGGAGCAACCCCGCATCGAACGCCATTGCCAACCGATTAATTGTGGTTTCTCCTGCGCGGGCAGACATGAAGGCGTGGCTACCAGGTGGCAGGGTAAACAGTAATAGTACTTGAACCCCATATGGTGCTTTTTACCGTGTCACTATGTCCGGAATCCTCGGTGTTTCTGTATGTTTATTAAGCTGCCTGATCCGCGGCTGCAGTCGAACGCTATAACTGCGACGCAGGCTCCAATATAGTCTATTCGCCCATCTTCCCTAGTAGTTTTGTAACCTATTACTGCCGGGGAGCACCTTTGGGTTACAATCCCCCCCTTTAGTGTAGCTTGTTCACGCTGCGTCGTCCGGTCTGGGCCTACTAGTACGGCCTACCAGCCAGGATATAAATGGATCCAAAAAGAAAAGAACTGCGACGTCATAGAAACAGCTTACGTGACCTAGGATAGGATCGCACCAGATGCGTTCGTGCCATTCGCTATTAGAAAAAGCCGATGACACGCCAGCAAGCACGCCAGTGTCCATTATCACGGGATTGCAAGACGCTGCAGTGGTCGGGAATGACTTGCATATCCTCTAGCAGACGATCCAAGACCCAGCCTATACCGATATCACGTCAGGACCGATCAGTTGGAGCGTTTTTAATACACTGTAGTGGAGTATTTGTGCCTTCGCCAAGCAGACTAGCCGACCTTGCCAGACCCGAAACGGTAACGCCGACGAACACCATTACTCTCTGTAAGTCTACGAACTGCCATAGGAAGACTGCCACGTCTTTGCCAGGTATTAATTTCAATCTACTGCGGGGTGTCACTGAGCGCGATGCCGTATACTCTGCGAAGCTTCTTAGAGAGAACGGTAATCTTGCTTCAATCGGGAAGCCACCAAGGAACTGATTCCCCTTCCTAAGCAGCAACGAGAGTCCTGCGAGCTTATGTACGCCAGTGCCGTCCTGACTGACAACTGACTTTGCCTGAGAGTTTGATCATAAAAGAAGGTGTATGTGCGAATGCACCTGTGATTGGAAGCTCTGGGGAGGAGTGTGCTACCAATCACCTTCCTTTTATAGCATGTGAGTAATATACGAAAAATGAGTTGACTGGTCGGTTTTCCGGGTCCCGAATCCCGGAAAGCCTGGCTGGCTGCCTTGTTGGATTCCTCTTTTTTTTGAGTTACAGAATGGTTGGCACCTCAATCCTATCCTATGATCCCTACCCTCGAGGTTCAGTGTAATACAATGTGTGGCAAGTCATCCAATGCAAGGGAAACGCGTCAGTACGCGTCTCATTTGAGAATCATTCACAGCCGTTTCCAGAATAGTTCACACCCGTCTCACTCCCTCGCTTCTCCATGCGCACGTCTTTACTTCTTTTTTTTCCCACTTATTTATAGCGGCTGGCATCCGCACCAACTGCCAGTTTGCCACCAAGCAAAGTCCACCATGCTTCGAACTCTTTCTCTCTTGTTGTTGCTCTTGTGTGCAAGCTATGGTTATTGTGTTCGTCTAGTTAACTTTCAAGTCGCCCAGCCGCCACCCCTCCCTCAGGAAGCAAAGAAGTGCACTGTTCCCATCCTTCAGTGAGTATGGTTACCTAGCTACATACGCGTATTCACCTCGATTGGCTCTCAGGCGCACATTTGGATTCTCCTTTGGACAGTATGTACTGTGCCTGTTTTCACCGCGTATATGTATGCTGTGCTAATGTTGTGGATTTCAGTCCCGAGGTGGTCAATTTCACGTGCGTGATCCGTTATTGTACCTTCCTACTGTCCTCGTTGATGCTTTGCTTTTAGACCACCAACGGGCTGCGGTACCCCCGGCTCTTGGGCAGGTATTAGCCTCAATTTTACCGTCACAAGCAACGGAACGCAGTTCGATCGTCTCGCAACTTTCACATTCCAGAATGTCGAAAGTATGTCGATTTCCTACTCTTATGCTCGATATTTTCGACGAGACGGTCAAATAGTTTGGAGAACTTCGACACCTGAGCCAGTCAAAGGCGACGGCATAATCTGGACGTACCTCAAGGACGTGACGCGCTTCACCCCTCTTTTCTCCAAACCCGGCACATTCATTTTGCAGCTCGACAACCTCATCCAGACCGGACTCGACGGCGAATATGCCAGTGAATTTTATTTACTCCTACAAATCCCCCAGGAGTGCTCAGAACTATTATGTAGCGACCCTCGAAGCGACGTTTTTCGCGTCTTCGACACAATTCCCGCCCGCACCGCGCGCAGACTTGATTGTTCCGCTGACAACTCTCGCTAATAATACAGGCAACGACGCGTCCGTCCCTCCTGGCTTTTCAGTGAGCCCTCAGAACCTCCGTGTTCGCCCCGGACAGATTCAGAATTCTGCTTTCTTTAGCTTAATGTCACTCTCCCTCGAAATGCCGTAGCAGCATTTGCCGAGTTGCAAGCCTCTGGAAACGGCAACGAGGAGTTCTGGGTGCGTTTCCCATCTGCTAGAACCTCCGAGTCATGGCTCTGATTGTTGCAATGTGGTGCTAGTACTTCAACGTTCCCAACCAGTTCCTCGGTGATCTCCCTGATGGGACAACATTCGGTGAAGGACCGTTCCGCGAGGTTCGTGTCCTGGTAGATGGGCAACTTGCTGGCGTTGCCTTTCCCTATGCCGTTATATTCACAGGCGGTATAGTACCTACTGCATGGAGGTATGTCCTATACCAACCGTTGTGCCATCGTGCCTCAGCTTAGTAAGCTCTTAGACCAATCACGTCCTACGGCGCCTTAGATCTGCCCGTTTACCATATTGATCTCACACCTTTTATCCCTATTCTCACCGATGGCGAACCACACAACATCACCCTTGATGTCGCCTCCGCTGAGCCAGATCACCAGATCAACCAGAACTGGTTTGTTTCTGGCCTGTTACAAGTGAAGCTCGACTCATCGACTGCTCCCACTACGGGGAAAATTACGCGATATGAGGCGCCAAACTTTGCTACGTCGAGCGCATCGTCATCTGTACATGGCGTAGATGTAAACATCACCCTTGAAGCATCGCGTCGCGTACATATCGAGGCTGAGATCATAGCTGGGAGCGGGACGCGAACCGAAGTAGTATTTTCACAGGATCTGGAATATAGGAACGTGCAGAACTATCTTCAAAACTTTACTACGCAGGTTTGTTTCTGTGATGTGACCAACTGCCGTGACCATTCGTACTCATTTCGGACATTTAGAACCTTTTCCAGGTCACCTCTGGTCAGGTTCTCTCGAGACACAATGGCGAGATAGCACTACAGGATACCTTCTCATATCCTCTCACCATCACTTTTACCGCCACACCGGAAGGCACAGACTGTATCCATTATCCCTCCTTGTGTATCTCCGCTTACTAACCACTTCTTGTAGTCTCGACGGAAGTTGACCACTCGTATGACCGCATCCTCCTCCCTGCACCGTTCATCTTGGGCACCACCATCGCCGAACGCCAGCTCGCGGGAGGGTCGTTCCACATCGCATCGACTGGTAACACCGGCTCCAATGGGACGAGCAACAACACGTTCAGCTATGACGACACCGCGGGCAATACATACACGCGGCAGGTCAAGGCTTCCCGCAATGTCATCACGCTTGACCATCAAGGTGGCAATCTCGCGTCTAGCACCGTTGCCGACCTATCTCCTGCGATTTCGGTAGCACAAGTAGACATGAAGGCGCGGTTGCCAGGTGGCAGGGTGATCGGTGGTACTTGAACGGTATATGGTGATTGATATGCCGTATTACTATGTCTGGGATCCTCCTCGGTGTTGAACGCTGAACGTTGATGGGCCACCCGATCAACGGTGAAGCTACCATAGAAACGACTCACGTGACTTGCAATGGAGAAGCCAAAAATTCGATTTCTGCAAAAAATGAAATATTATTTTAGGCTTTGAATTAGTTTCAAATAAAAGTCAGAAGTGAAGTGAACAAGCTGACACGCCAGACTCTGGATCGAGACTAACCGCGCCTGAAGTCATCACAAATGGCTTGCATGTATGATCCAAGACATCAGTCTAAGCTTCTAACACCACGTCAGGACCGACCAGTTGGAGCAATTTTTTCAAACCATGAGAGCGCACCGAGTATTATGTCTTTGCCGAGCAGACCTTGTCAGAGAAACGATGATGATCCACACGAGATAACTGTGCGAACTAGGAAGACCGCTGCGTCCATGCCGGATATAAATTTCGTTCTGCTGCCCGGCGATATCGCTGAGCTCGATGCCGTATGCACCGCGGATCTCCTTGGAGAGAACGGTAATCTTCACTTCAGTGGGGAAGTTTTAATCACAAAGGGACTGATCCACCTCCACAGGTCGCAACAAGAGCTCTGCGAGTTTACGTACGCCAGCACCGCCTGGGCCAAAGTGATTGGTGACGAGAGTGATACCCGCATTACCGACGAGTTCCTGCTTCTTTGATGGCCGACACCCCGAAGGGTGTCATTATCAGCCTACAGTCCGAGTCAATTCACAGCAATCATCTTCAGGCCGAACACCTAGACGTTCTGACCCTTATTTGTCGCCAAGCAGCAACACACCCGCTCGACTGTGCTTCACCCTTTCGTTGCAATAGCGAGGGGGGCGGGATGATCATGTCGGTTATTCTAAATTGTGTCCGTCGGTAGTGCGTCGGTATGTATATGTGACTCAAGGCGTTTGAAGAAGTCCCTCGATGCGACGAAGGCTTCTTGACTCCATCAGCATCCTTGGCTGCCTGACAGACACGGAAGTAGTTTCACAGAGAAATTAAGGAACGCGGTCAGCACGAGGAGGGGTCCGACCGCCGGCAACGATTATTTTCATTTGTGGAGCGAATACACTATGGCGCCGGCGCCGGGTATTCGTTTACGTTGGCAAGTCCACCTAGTGAGAATTTCCGTTGAGCGTTGCAGAGAACATATATACACGGCAGGCATATGACGATGTCATCCTGGAAATGGGGATTGAGTTGTAAAACGCCAATACTGAGAGGACGTTGAGAGTTGAGTTCCTCCCAATTGAGCTCTCATAATAACACTGTTCATGTCACCGGTGGAGTTCAGCTCGTTAGCTCAGGGCCTCAGGCTGTGTACTGCAAACAAAAGTGTGAGCTCTCATGGCAGTTCCAGAATCACGGAGGAAGGATGCATTGACTCCGGCCAGAGCGGGTCAAAAAGAACAATAGAGCCGACTACCAACCTGAGTGAGCAGCACATGGGCAGGGACCAGTGGTGGCGTTTAATACTATAATCATGGAATCATCAACATCAGTTGATGATCGATGAGCGCTGAACCACTCCAATACGTACTGTACTACCTGTAGTATTGGTACCAACCCAATTGCAAGCGTGACGGCGCCATTCTTGGACTACACATTCATTGTGATCTCCTTGGTGATCCCACACGTCCCACGTATTTGGATGTTGAGCAGTACTCTGAACCAGGGCCGCATTATACGTTCCTCCGGTCTCCACGATACCAAGTGTGGTTCAGCTTGGCCATAGCTATGGGGATAGCTGTGTTGACTTCACGCTGAGTCAGTATCCACCCACCATCGGGGGTCGGAGATCTCAGCTAGCTTACGTTCAAGCTGATGGACAAATGTAAAGTATTTCGTCGCAACCGAACATGATCATGTTCCCCACATGGAGCCATCAACGTTACATCAATGCTTGTGACCCATACGATCACACAAGAAACTGCCATACGGGGTACCGAGCCGCCCTTCCGCCGGTCGGGCCCTCTCCTCGGCTCAACATCGTGAGTGGCTCAGATAATTCGGTTTCGAAGTTGCTCTGGAACAACCGGGGCATCTGTGCCGTTCCATTACACGCTCTGAGTCAGTCACGGCGCTGATGATGCCCCCCAGGCTATGCTATATTGCCCAGGCCATCGATGGATCAACGTATCAGCACGTGTATTCCCTCCCCGTCTTTGGAATAAGGCGCAGGGCCCTCTATCTGAATACTCGAGCCGTACCCTGTTCGCCCGTTTACCATGTCGGCTCCTCTTATCCCAGATGTCGCAGAAATGTAGGTGCTCTGTGTCGCTTCTAATGTAGTTCTCGTCCTGACTTACCTCTTCTCCCTCAGAGCTGCCCCTCTGGTGAGCCTGTTGGTTGTCTTACATTTGTTGACGTTATTTACGCCGCCTCCCCACTCTTCAGCTGCTGGGAACCGTGTGGAACTGGATGTTGTATGGGGTTCTGATGGTTCAGACCTGTGGGTTACTCTCCACGCCTTTGAGGGTTATGTTCGTCTCACATCGGATCGAGACGTATACGGTTACAATTTCCCAGATGATGGAACACCGCTCAAGCTACTGGGCACGTACACTCTTTGACCATTTGCATTCCCTTTTCAAATGACACCTCTACAGTGTACGCAGTATTCTTAATAGAAACATTGCAGACAGCGCTCACCGGAGCGGACCTCTACTATTGGTTTGTCTCTGGCTTCGGCAATCTGGAACACCTCACCTCTCCCTACGCGTCCCCTTTCGACGTCCCCATTATCGGTTCCATAGTTTCGTTAATCGTCCAATTCTTTTTCGTGTATCGCATCTGGGTACTCAGCGGAAGGACGTCCTGGCTTCTATGCCTGGTCATCTGTCTCGTGAGTCAATTCCCGTATCAATACCTCGTACACAACACCTCCCTCCCTTTCAGGTCTCTGTCTTTGACGCAGTTACCGCCATTGGTGGGGGTGTCTATGTAAGTCCCCTCTGTCCTGAGTTGTTTCCAACTTGGCTCACATCCGCAGGTACACGTTCTCCAGAAGTTCGCCAGTGGTCGGATACTAAAAATCCTTGCGTTGGTGGGTCCGCCATTTCAGTAATATGTCCCGCACCTCTGACAACGTTCAGACTTGGCTGGGTGGTAATACCGTGACCGACCTCATCATCACTGGGTCGATGCTCTATTACGTAAAGTCCCGGCACTTCTGTTTATGGAAGATCGTTCTAAATTTCTTTCTCTTCACCATTGACGCAGCTGGCAAGACGGCGAGGTGGTGGTTACTTTAGCGACCACGCCTTATACCGAGTTGTGATTTTGGCGATCGAGACCAACATATTGACAAGTAAGTGGACTCCGGGCTCTGATGTGCTTCTTGCTTCGATTCAAACCCTGCCTTTAGCTACAATAGGTATTGTAGCGCTCGTAATGGTTGCTGTATACCCCGTGAGTGATCTTAAATACTGCAAGTTCTGTAACCCAATACCTCATCCTAATGTAGGACAAGAACTGGTACACCTGCCCGTATGTCCCTATTCGTCTCTGTGTATCACCTTCACATTTGACGCCGCCCCACAGAACTGCCTTCCTTGGGAAATTGTGAGAACACCATCAGTCCGTGGTTTTCGCACACCGCTGACAGCTGGAACAGGTATTCCAATACGCTCCTAGTCTCTCTGAACAATCGGATTTCTCTCCGCGATGCGCCTACCCGCGCAGTTGGAGACGGACCTCCAGCTGTGGCGGTCTCTGTCACCTCCCGCCCCATAATCTTACCGGGTGTCGTGCATTTGGAATTGGAGAAACCCTCAGCCGCGTTTACGGCACGGCAATCGGGTGACAGTAGTAGCACCAGGGTCATTGGTGAGCAATACGACCAGACCATTCGTTTCCTCAACTTGTTGTCTGACGCAACATGATTTTGTAGACATTGCGTGATTAGAGTCGTCCACGGACAAAACATCTTTTGACGCCACAAACTACGACGTTAACGTGGATAAGTTATTTAGAGATCTAGCATAGTGACGGACGTTGTCAGGCGTAGTTATTTTCATGGAATTAATGTCCCCCCGATGTACTGCGCATCGCGTACTCTACCGGCTAGAGATTCTTTAATACTCAAATCCTATTCCTCCGAGTCGGGGAAAAATCACATCCACGAAGCAACGTGACCAGCGCTAGTACGCTGGGAAACTCCTCCATGTCCGAGGCAACCTCTTTAATCTAATGTATCAATTGGTTCTCCCTCAGCTACTCAGCTGTGTCGGTGCAGATGACCAACCACTGGCACGAGCTGTCCAAGTGCCTGCACATCAGGTCCAAAGGAGA
The DNA here is from genome assembly GCA_021525025.1 of Lactarius hengduanensis. Classification (NCBI taxonomy): domain Eukaryota; kingdom Fungi; phylum Basidiomycota; class Agaricomycetes; order Russulales; family Russulaceae; genus Lactarius; species Lactarius hengduanensis. The sequence goes on along the minus strand of JAKELI010000268.1, from coordinate 48,340 downwards.
TGAAAATCGGACAGGCTATTACGGTCCTACGGAGACTCACGTTCTCAACTGCCCATGGTCAATAAGTCCTGCCAACCCAGCCTCATCAGTAGAATGATAGGTTATGTCTGAATACGACAATAATGTGATAACAAGCGCATTCGGGTCATAAACTGAACTACAATAATACGCAAGGTAATACGTGACAGTAAGGTCAAGCGGCTATTTCTATTGGTACAATTTCGTCCGTGTGTATGTAGTAATGTTGTTCTAATGGAATGGGAAAAACTTGGAGGATCGAGTTATTCTTGAGATTCATGTTGCCACCTGTCAGGGTAATGGTGGCACATATCACATGGGAGGTTTTCCCTGGAGTTGTCGACGGCTACAGGGCGACCAGAAAGCCGGCGACCAGCGATGAATTTATTTAGGGCCCCGGATGTCAATGGTTGCCCCTCTAAGTTCAGCGTCTGTAGGGCTGGCAAGACTTCCGCGACCATATCCTCGGTGGAGTCTTCGAGCAACGTGACCACCAGCCCTGCCAACCGATCACACACCCGCAGTGTCACCACTGCGACGAATGGGTGGAAGAACGCGAGCCATTCCGCGGGGTCTGTATTGCCTCTCATTGACAGAGGCCGTTCATCGAAAGCGGCGATGGAAAGATGGTGCACATTGGAGATGACGAGGGCAGATTTAAGTTGGGTGAGGAGCTGGATCATAGACGGAACCTGAAAATCATGAATGCAATTGATTTTCAGATCGAGATAACAAGGATGGCGTTCTGCTCGTGAGCGACCAAGGCTGATGTGGGCGCCACGGCCACCAAAATGTACACACCCACGTCTAAATTCGGCTAGCTTGAGATATTCTGCGCGGCTGATGAAATCGATGAGCCGGAAAATTTGGGGAGCTTGGACGACACAGTCAGAAGCGAATGTTATTGTCAAGTCGACGAGTTGGGGTGTTTCGATTTGGGCTACGAATTCCTCCAAATACCTGCGAGTACCAAAGAAGCGAAACCGGGTAAGAGCAGGAAGGACGACCCGTGTTGGGGAAACGGCAGGTATCTGATCAGGAGAAAACACCCAATGAGAATACACCAACATCGTCAACGGATCTCCGAACGAAATATTGAGGTATTCAAGTTTGGTCAACCCAGCCAAACCGGCGGCCATTATCCCCGCAAAAATGGGCCCATCACCGGTATAGGGTATACCGATAAGTCGGAGCTTGACAAGGTCCCTGGCTGACCGAAGAAATGTTGGGAATGTCGGAAAAGGAATGCCAGCCAAGGTGAATTTCTGTAAACGTGGAGCATATCCACCCAAGAACGAATCGGAAAGGGACGGTATATCCATCAACTTGGACTGAAGCGTAAGACATGTTAGCACCGGAAATGGCCTCTGCAAGACCTTGGCCATGTCTTCAAACAGATAGTTCGCTACAGACATCCTGATACTGCATACACGACCGGGATGCTCGAGCGCAGCAATGGCATTGTCGCAATGTTCGTCAGTAGGGACAGAGAACTCGGAGCCATCGTCATCGTAATATGTGTAGTAGTCAATTGCGATAGGTAAGGCTGGCCAGCAACCCAGACTCTCCCTGACAGGAGTTCCGTACTTGCAGTAAATTTGGAGATCGAGCCGGCGCGGAGATGCAAATACGATTTGGCGCCACCTTTGACAGACGTGCACCAGTCCATGCCAATCCCATACCAGGCAAGGCGGGTACCCAGCATTCGACAGAAGTCAAATATTTGTAAGAAGACGTTGTCTGCGAGCACGTCGATTGTCGTTGCTTGTTTACAACTCTCTGATTCGCCTGCGCCGCTGAAGTGAGTGCCCGTTGCAAAAGCCACACCGGAATTTGGACACTGTGACGTACTCTTCACAACCCCTCCCTCCTCCAGGTCCCCAGTGTTAGGGCTACCTGTCGGTGTTGAAGCTATTGAAACGGCGCCAGAGGGAAAACCGTCACTGGCAGACATGGTATCGTGAAGCGGGTGAGGGCGCAAAGTCAGAGACACTTCAGGAAAGTCGGTACTGTAAGCATGCTGATGTTTTTTTTTCGGATCCCAACCTAGACTGAGCCCCATCAGCTTCTCATCAGTTTGGGTTAAGTCAATCAGTCAAAATGAAACTGCGTCTCGATTATCCCTGGTCGTACTCGGGTAGAATAGCCCGAGTACTAAGCCACAGCTATTCTGTTGGCTCGGCGTCTGATATACCCAACTTCTCGAACGAAGAACCCCAACAATAGAACCGATGCCCAGGTCACATTCTCCCCACATTCGGGGCCTGATTGGATGTATCCTTGCTGGTGGTGTCGTTGTCCGCCCTGCGTCCCCTGTGGTCCATATTCCATTGGGTCAGCACGCTTTGTACTCGCAAAGGCCAACCTCGTTCGATAACAACCTTCGGAATACCTCCTCGACCAGGCTGTCCTTTACTCGTTTTCGATTCGCGATGCCAGTTTTTTTTCATCAGGACCGCACCCCTTGTGCCTGTGGCGATCCCACATCAACTTTATACTATGCACTTGCCCATTCCACTCCTCAGCTTCAACTTTCGGGGGCCGTCTGAAACAGATATCTCTAGGAGTTTTGATTGTACAGCTATGTCGGCCTCCGTGTCGCGTGGTACCGGGTACAGTCAGGTTGCTTATCGGACAGCAACGACGTGTATGCTACAGCTTTCTTAGGTTAAGGTGCCTCTCCTCAAGTCACGCCGGGGGAACGCGAATTGTTTCTTGCCTCTGCTCTCAGGGAGGTGTAATGTACAGCGTTCGTTTTATTTGTGGTTGAGGTATTGCAGACATCACTCGGCAGCGCATATCTGTACTGAGTTGCGTGGACCACCCCATCCGTTTTTCTTACCGTTGGCTCGACTGTACCACTCTTCAGTTCATTCCGGCTTCTCGCCGACAATCATCGCAGACGCACATCCACCGCAAGTTCGCCATTGACCGCATGCTACTAACCCTTATTATGCGCGAGTCTCGCAGGACCGACACCGACAGAAATGGTTCTCTTGAACGAACACTATTAAGAATCGTCACCGTCAATCGTGAGACTGAAACTCAAAGAAGAATCGAAGGGCTGTCTGAGCAAATATACTCTTATTCCTGGTGTACTACAGTATCCCATCTCATACACCATAGGAATTTTGCTCCTCACCGCATTTCCCACATTCGTTAGTTTTACATCAGCTCTCATTGATGGTGAGAGCTGCTTCACATATCCGTGAGTGTCGGCCTGTCAGCGTTCTCTCTATCTCACGTACTCAGGCTTGTCAAGTACAGCCACTAGCATCCTGAACGCCGCTTGATCCCAGACTTGCACCCACCTTCCATATATACTCTATCGCACCCCCCGTCTCGCCTAACAGTTCAATAGTCCCATTTCAGGCTGTGAGGCGGCACCCTAAGGCCTGATTGATGGATGACCCGATCCCCAGCTGCGGAGTTATCAATGCTCGCTAACACGACGACTCTGTCATGGAGCTCGGCTGCATATAAGTAAACTCAACAGATAAAGGGAACGATGGATGGCCGCTTACAGTAGTAAGTGACCCCTTGCTAGATCAATCGTATCGACCAAGGGTACAAATGAAACACCATGGGCATTGCATTATTCCGGCCGTCATGCGTCGTCGTCGGTGATGGTTGGCTGACAGAGGGAACGTAGTCCCGAGGCTCCCTTGACCCAAACCGAGTTAGTGTACACCACTATTTAGATCTTACCCCTCATCATTTATAATGGCGGAAATCTGCCAGTGGGTAACGTTGCAATAGCGCTATTCGTGGCGATTAAGCCTCAGGGGGCACAGTTGAATGCGGTTTGCACCGCAGTCAGTTCGTGCTGTCTCGGAGATCGGAGGAGCGAGACTCGGCTTAGACAGGCGTGGGTCTCGAAAGCTCGAACGTTTGAACAACACAACTCTAAAATTCGATCTCTGCTGTCACTGACAGCGTGTACTCTATAGCGCGCTCACAATTGTACCCTGCAGTGCGGCGGTTTATTGAAACCCCGATCACCGATCATCCTGATGCAAGGCTCGATTCGGTCGTGCCCATTGCCCACCATCGTAAAGATACGCCGCGACTCACCAACCTGGGACAGACCGTCTATGCACATATAGCGGCGGCGTGCGTTCATTGTGCTGTCAGGATCAAAGCCCGAATTTGCGTGACAGACGGCGAATTCAAGTCCCGGTCGGTGAGTAGGAACACCGGTAATAAACCACATACGCGATTGGGGACACATCGACAAGACTCAAGAGGCGACTGGGCGGTGTCGAGCGTTCTCGGCGGACTCGTCGGACGTCGTAATTGTTCCAAAGAGGTAAGGTGGTTGTTTGCGTAATCTGACAGCTTCCACGTGAAGGCGCCACGAAACCGCGTGTGCATTCACCTTTTTTGATCTTCGGCGCAGACTTCCAACCAACTCGGGTCCCATCACGAAGCCTGCGCTGTGCGCCGGCAGTCCATCAAATGCTGTGTCTTCCGTACCCGGGGCATGGAGATTGTCCCAGCCAGCTCATTGGTCCATAATCTCTCACACGTTGCGCAGGGTGACGACGTTTTGTGCTCAGGCTATGCGCCAATCTCGGGGAATGTTCTTCTCTAGCCTCTCTCTTTCCCCCGCGCGCGCTCGGATGCTCTCATGTGGTGCATGTGATGTACCTCATTCCAGCTATATTGTCCTAAGTTCCCCGACCATGTACAAAAGCCCCACCTCCACCCCCTCACCCAATTGAGGGTTAAGGCGTTTGACCGGACCTCCCTCGTCCCACGAGCCTTCTGTCGTCTACTCGTTCACGAACTGCTAGATCATGTCGGCCCCTCTTCCTCCAATCCCTCCGAACATCGAGGAACTGTGAGTGCAGGCGATGGATCGATAGTTGGCTTGTCTAAATATTCCCTTTAGAACTGCGCCCCTTGTATGTGCAACGTGCAACGGATTTGCTTACCAGGCGCTCACATCTTCCTTGCGTTGTCCGTAGCTTCTCGGGACTGTCTGGAACTGGTGTCTTTATGGCACTCTCATAGTCCAGTACTGTGAGTCGCCTTTCTCGTGACCCTGGAAAACACACTGATTGAACGGCCCAAGACGTGTACACCTATAACTTCCCGACGGACTCGAGATACCTGAAGCTATTTGGTAGGAGACTTTCTCCCTATAGTTTTACCACTTACTTACCGGCGCTACCTAGTATCCAGTTTGTTCATAATCGAGACATTGCAGACGGCACTCAGCGGCGCAGACATATACTATTGGTTCGCTTCTGGCTTTGGGGATATGACTCATCTCGCTTCGCCGTATGCCTCCGCGTTCGACGTGCCGATAATGGGAGCGATTGTTTCCTTGGCGGTCCAAGTCTACTTCGCGTATCGTGTCTGGGTGCTTGGCAACAAGAAGCATTGGTGGTTTTCCGCCATCATCTGTCTGGTGAGCTACTGTGTAAGATTTACCTCTTAGAAGTCCTCATCGCCTTCGCAGGTTGCCACTGTCGACTCATCGGCGGCCTTTGGGGGGGGTATCTATGTAAGCCTTTCTTCTTTTCATGCGGAATCGAGCGGGGCTCAGGAGTAAGCAGGCGCACTTACGGAAGCACTTTGCCAGCGGTCGGTGGCTCAGGATCCTTGCGATGGTAAGGCTATTGAGGTTGAGGGTTACGCCAATGCTAGAGCTGGCTAACGGTTGCCCTTCCACCAGACCTGGCTCATTGGAAACACCGTGGCTGATACCCTCATTGCCTCCGCAATGCTGTATCACGTAAGTTCGTTTCATATCGCCTCTTCGGGGATCGCTCAGAGCTCAATGATGGTTTCATTTTAATGATTGTTTAGCTGTTAAAGCTCAGAAAAAGGGAGGGGCGTTTTAGTAGCCATGCCCTGATAAGCGTCGTGAGGTTGACCATCGAGACCAATATCTTGACCGGTACGTGCATTGTCGATTCTGGTACGCCACCTCTTCTCACGCGGAGCCCTGCAGCAACTGTGAGCATAGTAGCCATGTTCATGGTTATCTTGTACTCCGTGCGTTATTTGTTTCCAGTGGTATCTGTCGCCGTTGTGCTGATAATTGACACGTCTACTCGGATGTAGGACAAAAACTGGTATACCTGCCCGTAAGTGACTTACTCGTATCCACCCCATCACGACTCGTTATCTGAATGCACACTTATCGCCGCTCGTTCGTTCCTGTCACTCAGCACTGCCATTATCGGAAAATTGTAAGGGACCATCAGCGCTTTCTTATCCTTTGTCACGAAAGGTCCCATTGAGGGTAAATCTAATTTCCCATCGGACAGGTACTCCAACACGCTTCTCGTCTCGCTCAACAACCGCATTTCCATTCGCGAATCGATGGCTTCGCGGGGGGCCATCAGATCACCTGCAGGGACCTTCCCTGGTAGCAGCGCGCGCTCTGAAGGCACGTCGGATATAGTGCTCATGGACCTGGAGAAACAAAAGTCGCATCCGCTAGGGGAGAGAAATGCCCACGACAAGGTCATCCGTGAGTACATATTAGGCCTTCCTGCCTCCTCATATACTCAGTACAAAGACCCCGTGATTGTAGATATCGCATGATTTTCACACGCACGGCTCGATCTTTCATTAAATCTCATCGACTGGCGGCGCCGACTATGACAGACAGGAGCTATTTATTTATTTATAGCAGCACGCCACTGGAACACTGCGACGGATACGCATGTATGTACAGTGTAGGCTATTGTTAGTATCATTTTGGGATGTTCACTGCCATCGGACATTCTTTTGCTTTGATGAAATCTGTGTACATGTACTACTCGGGGATAATACAGAGCGTGCAAGTATGCCCTATCATAGAACCATTTATGCGAGCGCGCTCTCAAACTCCCCCAGCTCATCAGCGCTAAGCCCTAACTCGCCTCCACCCTCGCTCTGCCCAGCTCGCTTCGTGTCCAAGAACGCCTTCAATGCATGCTTCTCTGGCACATCGAACGTCCCGCCATGCACCGCCACATACGTGTGCAGCAATCTGCGAAACGCAGAGAGACGTCACTCGAACGAACGAGTGTGGAGTCAAGTCCTGCGCCCACCTGACGAGCTTCTCCTCAAGATCCGCATCGCACGACCCACCCTCCTCCCCGTTAGGTCCGTGTGGCGTCGGTACCGTCAACTCTCGCACGAGCGCGGGAAGCAGTCCGTCCGTGCGCAAGGCGCGCAGCGTCGCCGGCGCGGTGTCCACCGAGCCCGGGTCCGCCACCAGCGCCGCGTGCGAGTTGGGGTGCACGCGCGGGCCTGCACCGGCCTCCGAGTCTGTGCCGCCGCTGATCGTCGTCGTCGTATCCTCGCTTAGTAGGAGCGTGTTGAGGAGAAAGGCGGTTTTTGCGCCTCACACCGATGTCCGAGTCTTAACAGAGACCAGCGCGAGATTCATTATATGCGAGTTGGGAAAAGAAAGTCAAGCGTTGGAAAGCGGATGGCTGGGAAGGGTGTGGCGTTTACCTGACAAGGCGCCGCGGAGCGCGGCCCACCCGCCAGCGGCCTCGAACGGGGCGGAAAGCGGCGGCATGGTGCTTCAGCAGGCCCGAAAGCGCGTATATCGCCTTTGATCTGAGCTGCGCGGGTGCACGCGAGGAGGGAAGAGGAGGTCCAGGAGTGTTGGGAAGGGCTCAAGCGCGAGGGTACTGCGCCGCGTGCGAATGCGATTCCCGTTTTATGAGGGCCAGGGTCAGCATGAATACTACGAAGAGGGAGCGCAGGATGGAGCGGGCGGGAGACGTACTGCTCGCTGCGCAGAGGGGTTGTTCTGCACCGCCGTGCCGATGACCCATAGCGCCTGCACCCTCACGTCATCCGAGGGCGAGCCGAGCAGGCCCTGCAGCGGCTCCCACATTCCCAGCTTTTCAAGATCTGAAATCACGAGACACCATCAGCGACGCTCTCCGCACGCAGCGCGCATGAATACACACCATTTGCATTGTCGATGTTCTCAACGAGCTAAAAGTTGGGTGTGAGAACTGCCAGTATAGGACGAAAGGTATTTCAGGAGTTCTCACCATCTCGAAATTGTCCAGCGCCGTCAGGCGTGCATCCTCGTCAAGCGACGCATCTTGTGCCTTGGCGAGGGCCTCCTTCATCAGTTCCGAGTCCGGCCTGCCCAGTATCGCGTCGATGATCCCGGGATCCAGACCTGCCATCCTCTGAGCGGACACACTCGGAGCGGACGAACTGTCCGCATTAGACGACGAGTTTTCGATACCCCAGCGTAGGAGGCTTTGCATGTCTCTCTAAGAAATGATTATAGGTTCACCTAGATGAGATCCGATTAGATCTGATTCTTACATCAGCGATGCAGGCAAACGCCGACAAAGTTTCTAGGTTTCTCGGTAACTGTACAAGTACAGTAGTTGGTCTCATATGACCACGTCCATGTCAAATGTTACACGGTGAGTTTCAATCTACTGAGGGTTTTACTGTGATGATCCAACGTTTTACCATACTTTACCACATTCTGAATCACACCGTGTGGAGTGACTATCGTTTTCAGCCTTGTCTGATTCTTTTCTTCTCTTTTTTAAATCTGCTGATGCTAACAAACGTGCACCCCGTAGCCAGCATACGAAATTGTCATTTCCAGTAACGGTGAGTCGATATCTCCTTACGCACAAGCACCCTTGCGCGATGAACATTATCGATGGGCGGACACGAACGTACCTTACCCGTCAACAATCTCCCGTGTACAAAAGGAGATTGGGGCATGGCACTTGTTGATACGCATCGACAGCTGAACCACTCTTTTTTTTCTCTTTTTCCCCGCCGTCCCCGTCGCGGAACGTTTCACGTTCGTTGTGGCACGTGGCTGATGTCGTCTGCAGGGGAACTCGCCGTACGACATTCTCGAACGTGTTCTCGGCTAATCGGTGTTTGCGGGGCTGCGCTGAGGGGTTTAGATTTTGGTTCTGGAACTGTTGTATACTTTCTATGGTACTAGTCTAAGTTTTACATATAGCTTACTTTAAACCGCACCCCGAGGTCCAAATGGCTCAGAAGAACCCCTGGCGCGGGTCAAGTGTGATTTCTGGGTCAGTATAAGTACTTCTTGAATCCACATCAACTGCCCACCCAACCTCGGTTCAGGTCGCGCTACATGGCATCATTTGTTTGAAATATCTCTCCATTCCCCTTAATACACACCCCGTTATTCCCCTATATCAATGGGTGTCGGTCGACTAGGAAATCTCCTCTCCACTACCACGGACATCCAGTCGGCAGCCAAGGTCAGTTATCAGTAACACCATCAGTACTGTTTTTACATTCAACTTCAAGTTGAAGGGAAAAGCCCCTGAAGCACCGTCGGGTTCTGTTATGAGCAATCACACACCTCTCCTAGGAGTAGATACTCGTATGGCTACTGGATCAAGACGATCGTATAGTTCTGTTGGCGATCTACGCGGAGGGCCTTCCGTTTCAAAAAGCCGCAGTCCCGAGACATACCGAAGTGGCAATCCCCTTTCCAACGTCCCCGAAGAGATAGACGACGAAGACCTGGAAGAAACATTAGAGGAAGAAGGGTTGTACCTCGGTACGTGACCCCAAAGGCCCAGCCACCTGGCAACCAAACCCGCCATACACAGGTTCCTACAAGCGCCTCGTCCAGACCTATACCTTCGTTCCCGTGACCTCCCTCCTCGTTTGGCTCCTCGCCGCCTTCGTCCCCACCACTCATATGGCCCACTGATGCACCTACGACTCCACCTGTACCTTACTTTTCGACGCCGCTCCCAGAGTTTCTCCTCTCTATCTCCCTCTTCGCGCTCTCGCATCTACTCAACCCGTTCCTATTCGTCCTCGCTGGCGCACTGCTACCACATCCAGTATCGGCCAACGTCTTAGGGACGGCCCTGCACGTTCTCCTCCGCAACGCGCTGCGCCTCTCCGCCTTCCCATTACTTAGGATCACCGTTCCCGATGGCGTCGCGATGTGCAGTACGCCCGCATTCCGAAGCCTATGGTGGTTCGCGTTGGGTTGGTCCCTTGCAGAGGTTACTGTAGGCGTTGTGCAAGGGTACGAGACACTCGCGCTCTACCGTGACGCGCTTGTGCCCGAGGGCCGTGCGCGCGAGCTGGCAGCAGCGGCCTTGTCGACCGGAGTGCGGGCATCGAAGAACGGCGGGGCCACGAATACAAGTCCACTGCGCACTTGGGACTCGCGCCAGTGGGAAAGCTGCGAGGATGGCGTTGCCGCCAGCGAGGCCATCGGGTCCCCGGTGAGGAGCTACCCAAGAACGATGAACGGGGTGGATATACAACTTGAGGTGGACAAAGACTTTGACGAGCTTGTCGCCGTCAAAGCCCGCGAAGAGCTCGAAGAATTGTACGGATTTCCCGCCATCGTGAGTTCGGGCATTCTCGACTCGAAAGATATGTTTGTCACTGACACCTTCCGAAGCACGTTCCCGTGTTCGTGTCATGTTTGCTTCGAATTGCGTCAATATTGCTTTCCCTTGGCTTTGTCTTGCTGCTGTCAGCAGGGTATCTCGCCTCACCTCCGGCTATTTTGCCAGTTTTGGAAAATAATGGTATGATTGTGTTTGTCCCGTCATCGTGGAGTGACGGCACCCTCTGGGGGACCTTTGTGGCTGTGTGTGGGGTCAACTGGGGCCTTTCGCTACTGCATACACCTGTGTTTCTGCCCCGGGTTGGAGTGCACGTCGTTGCCTACTTGGGCCTCCTGGTCGGGTTGGGTACGTTATTCGCAGGGCTGGGTATGTGGGATGCGCTGTCGTGAGTTGGGGGCACCTGTCGATTTTTATTTGAGGATGCTTTGTCGTATGTCAGCTTTGGTATGCAATAGGTGGAATTTAAAACCAATACGGAAGCGTCCAAATTTGGGTATAATATGTCCTTCTTAACATTACGGTATTCGTAAGCCCCTAATGCTCAGATCATGGAAGCCCTTGTGGCTTGATTCGAATGTGATGAGACCAGCATGGTACGCACAGCACATCTCGCGGCCAACTCGGATATAAACCTGCAACAGCGGGCTACTCACCACACCAACCTCCTTCTTGACCATGGTATACGTACAAATGGGTGTTCCCGTGGGAGAAAAGACAGGGTCGTTCTCCCTAGCGTGCATTGCCTCGTAGGGAATCATGCGTTCCTGCCGCGCCATTTATCCGTCGGATCCAGCTCAGCCGACATCAATCGCGACATTTGCATGAAAAAAGGGTTTAGCCCCTCTGGTCATGGCGCTTTGCTCTGGGCCTGGACAAATCCCTTTCCATCTATGTCGCTGGTGTAGCGTTTTAAACACCCAGGCCATCCCTTCGGCCGTGAACTAAATGAGTTTGGGTCACCACGATCATGAATCATGACGTAAGCTACCGTGTTTCCTTTTTCTGATGCGACGGTCTTCGACGCGGGTATGGTTAACCCATGAATACCCTCGAGTGAACCAGGGTCGTTTTTTTTGACACTAACGACCACCATCTATAACCCCCTGGCTGTTATGTCCAAGCCCCAGCTATAGTTTGTGAGTCAAAACGTGTCCGGCGCGTCGCTTTGCCATCCATTTACCCCATTGCAAGACACACAACGCAGGAGTTCTGCGTCTGCTCGTTTCTTCCGCCCCTGCAACGTCCCTGATATGTCTGCCCTTGACGCACACCATGCCCCTCACCATTTTGAGGGAGCATCTCCCTCTCCTTCTGGGATCCGTGCGACCCACTCACGCCAGATGTCTTCGTTGTCCATGACCACCTTCACCACATCTCAGTCGCACTATCCCTCCGAACCACTACTCCGCAATGCAGACCACCGAGAAGCACACGCACGGCCGCCTCCGCATCCTGATACGTCGTACGTACGGTGTTGCCGATTTCAGTCTCCTTCGTTGACGTCCCCGGTCTTCAGCGTGGAGGATAGGCGCTATTGGGAAAAGGTCTCTGCTCGGCGTATGCGGCGTTTGCGTCTGCTCAAAGGTGCACTATGGTCAATAATCGGTGGGTTATCACCTGCTTCCTCTGGGCGTAAATCAACGTGTCATCACAGGTTCTTGGGCGTCCTACACCACCATCCGCTACTTCATTGCCTATGCCGTCTACTCGGAAAGTAGTATCCGTCAGTCGGTGGCGCTCTCCCTCGGAATATCCTCTCTCCTCTCTCTCTTGGTCGCCGCGGCTCTCGCGCTGTCAATAGTAGTGCCTCGCCATTTCACCCTTTCCCGGCCACTCTCACGGTCCCTCGGCAAATCCCTACGTCATGTTTCACAATTTCTGGCTTCATTTCTCCTTTTTGTTCCCGCAGCCGTCAATTTGGCTCTTGTTTTCTCCTGGAGAAATACTGGATCTGAATTAAGTTTGCGCGGCCGATGTCACTGGAGCCTCGACGTTGTTTGGGTTGGCGTAGGTGGTCAGTGCACACCCCACGCGCCCGCCTGGGGTGTCTGGCTTGCCGCTGCCGTCTCGCGGTTTGTATTGACCGCGGCTATCCTTGTGCGTGACGTGTCACCAGAATGATTGTGTACGCTCATCCGTGAATTTTGCAGATCACGTACCACCTCGTCTCAAGAGCCTATCGCGCTTCACGATGGCTTCACTACTGTGCGACGGATGGCCAGAGAAGGGACACCGTCGATATCACTCGGATGGAACCCGGTGATACACCCTCTCGCCCTTCCCCCGTTTTGCAACCTTTTATCCAAAAAAGTGGGGGTTTCGTTCCCCAACGGTCATTATCCAGCGGTCGAATGGCAGTCATACCTGAGCTCAACTCGGTCCGGAGTCAAATTCCACTGCACTATCAGCACGAGTATGCCGGGCTTGATTACGTTGACAGTTCCACGTTGTCTGAGGACGATTCGCTCCCCAGATCGGTCGAGTCGAGCAGTTCCCCGTCGAGATCATTGCGGCATACAAAAAGTTCACGAGAGTTGCACGCGGGTGATGGATCGTCCAGGCGTGCCGCTCTTGTGTCGAATGTTGGGGAAGGGGAGCTTGGGGGTTTCGCCAACCAGTTCCGCGCCCTCGTCGACCGCGTATCCCTCGAGCTCGAGGAAGCCAGGAACTTGGAGAGCGAGCCTCCGCCACGTACGCCGCCGCTGCACCATGTCCTTGACACGCACACACCTTACATGTCCATTGACGAATTCGGGCGCGAGGTCCACACCGAAGAGCCCGTAGCGATGTTCGGCGGCGTCATCAGGCGTATGCCGACGATCGATTCGGTCGGCTCCCGCGAGCTCGCGAGCCTCCGCTCCACCATGCTCGTCAGCGCCTGCGGCGGAGTCGCTGGCGCTCCCTCAATCGCGCCATCCTCCTCCGCATCCTCACGTCCGCCGACCCGCGCGACGATGGTCTCGTTCAACGACGCCGCCAGCGCTAGCCTCGCGAGCGTCAGCGCGCAGTCAAGCCGCAGCAACAGCATCCACCGGCCGCGCATGCCCTCCGAGCTCGGCGAGATCGTCCGCGACGCCCTCCGTGCGCGGGGCCAATCGCGCGCGTCGTCGCACCCACCAGTGCCAGGGTCCGCGTCCGCGCGCCCCGGGAGCGGGGGAAGCGGTGGCGCCGGCAACATTGAGACCGCGAGCGCACCCCCGCGCAGCCGGAGCAATAGCCAGGGGGCAAGCGAGGTACTCGCGCCGGTGACGGAGCACGGCGAGCACCCGGATGGCGCGCCGCGCTCGTTGGCGCCGCGGCGGCTGTGCGATACGCCAGAACAGCTCCTCGCGGCCGGCGCGAGTGAGCTGGGCGAGCTTGTCATGGCGCGGCCTGGCACGGCGCGCTCGCGGTCCTTGGGCAGTAGCTCACCCTCGCGGTCGGCCACCTCTACCACATACTTCACTGCTGGTACCGGCTCCAGCGGCGATACTGGTACGAGTGGTGGTGGTGGCGGTGCGCCCAGATGAGAACACGGCGCGGAGACTTGAATGCTGTCAAGTGGTGGTCCCTTTCCCTGCGCTACTGTACCTTTTTTTGCTTATTTTGACGGCCGTGGAGCCATCTATGTATTTTATCATAGGCCTTCGCTTTCAGCACTACTTCATAGACAGTATACGGTTTAGGGACGGTTACATTACCCCTCTCATTAAAGTATACGTGCGCTATTTATTAGTAGTTTACCAATCCTATTCTATCCGACTCATAAATGTGGACACAGACTCGGTTCAGCTGTCGGACTACATTGGCTTTGCCAGTTTTCTTCCTCTGCCCTCCATGTCCTGCAAAACCACTGGCACGAAATAATAATAATCGTCCTGCTTATCCACTTATCGTCTTGCCTAAAACGAGACTGGCTTCATTTCGAACTTTGACTTTGCGCCTTCTCAAAGATCCCAACAAGAGTGGAGCGAGTTGTCTTGCGGCTTTTGCAACGAACACACTTCTGTGACACAGGCGAGAGTTGTAAACGAGCGACAACAATCGACGTGCTCCCAGACAACGTCTTTTTGACTTCTGAATTGATCACGATCTTGATCATACTGAGTACCCGCCTCGCTAGTGCATGTGTTTCAGCGGTACGGCAACAGCCTACTCAAGAGTGCTAGACTGCGCCAGTCTGTACGAAGGCACAGAAGGATGCTGCATGCCAGTGGTGGGATAATTTGTGCGATGTTCCCCTCTTATTTATTTTTTGGGACTCGATGACTCTGTGGGGCGACGTTGATCGTGGGTATTCATTCACAGATGACATGATGAGATGGGACGACAATTATGGCGCCTGAAAGATCTCTGTGATGGTGGAGGCTTCGAACTTTTTCCTATTATATATGGCGGAGTCCTAAGAGCTTCACAAACATTCTATTTCCGGGACACAGTGTGTCATCCTGTACCTCGTCTGATGTGTCTTCCCCTGACGGTGGCACTGTTTCAGGCTTTCAAATCGTAGATACCTCAAGATGGTCGGGGGCAGTCCAGTTGACATACTATAGTTCCCGTACCAATGCAAATTCCCTGTTGGGTGCTTATTTTTAAGATGATGCTCGATCCTCACTTTCCTGACATCCTTTCCACTCAAAAAAATTACTGTATATACATTAGGGTATGTAATGATGGGATCATACAAAAAATTGACGATAAATGGGAATATGTGTTGGCGGTGAGGCCAAAAAAATGGGGCACCCATGATTTGCGAGTGTCTGTACCTCGAGATCCCACCGATCCTGCTAACCCCTTGGGATTCTGCATGACTAGGGTGTTGGTGCACATGTCCAAGACAATCTGCAGTAGTTCCAGAGCTGTCGATTCCACACGATCAAATTGTAGACCGAAATCTTACCTTTGTGGCCACATGAGGTGACCAGCGCGTGACGTGATTCAATCTCCTCGCGATTCCCAGTGGGTGGCTGAAAACCCAATGTGGCTGATGTTGCCACAGATGCCGAAATCCCGTGTCCTCTCTGCCTTCGCTAAGGGTGTGACATTCTGTGACAAAAATAAGCATTGGTACGGGAAAACTTGGAAGTCTACTGTGCTTCTATTCAATTCAGAAAAAAAAAAAGAAAAATCGCCATTTCATTGAATATACATTGGTCTATTGCTATGTAAATTTTGAAGCCCTTACAATGTGTTGTTGAAGCCAGGGAAAATGTTTATTTCAAAATTTGCATTGGTACGGGAGCTACAGTATTGGTGGTGCCATAAAGAAGCTGACACTCTTCTGCCGTCGTAAGTACTACGAAGGTGCTCTCTTTGGGGCAGACCTCTTGCGGGCCCCTGAACCCTCATAGAGTAGTGCAAGAGTGGCCGTAGTAGTACTACCTGAGAATGGAAAATCTCATGGATGATTTATGATCCTGGACCCGGAGTCCACTGCTCTACCGCACTGGCACAATTACAGGTGCTTCACTGGAATGATCTCGAAGTTCGAACGGTTGAAATGGCCGGCAATATCTGGTTACGAAAGGTTCAGCACTTCAAAGTTTCAAGCTACCATGCACCATCTGGCATCTACGGTGACTTGGAAATACTTTCCCTGATTTGGTAAGTACCAATCCCGCTCTTCGCGTATCGGCATTTTAGTCTGGGTCCGGGTACAAGGCAAACTCGGACGTCCAGCTTCCAATCCCAATTTGACAGTGAAATAATGCACAAACGAAATCAGTACAAGACACCACCAGATTTCGAATCTCTCGCACACGCTTATCCGCCTTTACAACCACAGTCCGTGCTCCACTTTGCATCGTTCTTATGCAAGCTGTTCATTACGCACAGTGTCATTCGTGCACCGGAAGATGGGTCTCCCACAATCGATTTCCACGATGAAACTGCCCAAAGGTCCCTTTTACTTCCTGCCAATGTTCAGTCAGATCAAAGACTCACATCTCATAATACGCAGACGTTTAACCCAGGCACTTTTGTTTCGCGACTTTGACATACGACTGGAGATTCCAGATAACAGGCTGTGCCCTCCGGTGCCTAACAGGTAATTTTGTGTCGAGGCCGTCGTTTCGTTCCAGGTATCTCGCTCACGAGACGAAACCCAGACTGAATTACGTCTTGTGGCTGCAAGATGTCCTTTCTCACTCTTCCTCACAAGAACAGCCGCCTACTTCTATCCGCGGCATCGACGTGTAGCCATCTTTTTCCCAGTCCTGCCTATTGTCCACGTCTCACGTGTCTTTCCAGCGGGACAGGCGCCTCAGCCATCTATCCACTCCTCGCCTGCCGCCTCTCTCCCAATTGGCGCATCGTTGCAACTGGTTAGCCTAGTTTCGCATGCTCCTTCCCTTGTCTCATTCGAGTGGCCAGACGTCGACACTGTATCGCTCGCGTCTGCTCAGGCCAATGTCGACCGTAATGGCCTCTCCGAACGCATCAGCGTCCTTCGTGCAGACCCCACCGGCCCCATCCTATTTCCCCTGGTCCAAGACCCGGCTGCCTCGTGCGCCACGCGCCGTGCCCCATAGTTTTTTCGTGGCTCACCTTTGGCACCCGCGCAGATTCGATTTCAGCATGTGCAACCCACCGTTTTATGCTAGCGCAGAAGAAGTTGTGCGCTCGGCGGCCGCAAAGGCCCTCTCCCCCAACGCTGTTCGTTTCCCTGTGCTCCGGAGCGAGTCGTCACACCAAATACTCCCCCTATAGGTTTGCACGGGTGCCGAAGTAGAGATGATCACAGCTGGAGGCGAGGAAGGTTTTGTGGGCAAGATGGTGCGCGAGAGTCTTGCGCTCGGTGAACGCTGCCGGTGTGTGCCCTCATGTTCTCTCCCCAAGCGTCGTCTTACTCTGCAAGTCTCCTAAGATGGTACACCTCCATGCTCGGGAAACTGTCGTCCCTGACAGCGCTCGTGTCGCTCCTCCGCGCCCATTCGGTACGCACCGGCGGGAGCCCGCTCAGTTTCGGAAAACACGCATCGCTGAAACTCGCACGGTCCACAGATAACGAATTATGCACTCACAGAGCTCGTCCAGGGCCATACGCGCCGCTGGGCTCTCGCCTGGTCATTCACCGACGCGCGCCTCCCGGACGTAAGTCACATCGCACGCACGTTCCCGACACATCCCTCTCACCGTTTTCGCCAGGATGTCGCACGCCCAAGCGCGCCCGCACTCCACCGCCTCCTCCCACCGCGAACGACGTTCCGCCAGCGCCTCGACCGCGCGCCCCCCGCACGTGCCGTGCAACGGGTACTGGGTGCGCTTTCGGGCGAGTCCGAGGCCGGGGAAGTGACTGTAGCGCCCTTGTCCGAGTCCGTGGACGGGTCCGGAGGCGAGACCTATGCTGTCGCCGCCAGGCGGGACACATGGTCGCGCGCCGCCCGACGCAAGAAGGCCCAGCTGTTGGCGTTCTCCGGATACCGGGCCCAGCGCCGCAGTGGAAGCGGGAACGGGGACCGGGATCGGGGCCGGAGCGGGGGGAAGAAGGGGCAGCGCTCGTCGCGCATGTGTGGGTCGAGGAGGAACGCGTGAGAAAGAGTGGCGAGAGCGGAGTGCAGTTAGTAGTGCAGTGGAAGCGTGGTCACGATGCGCAGGCGTTTGAGAGTTTCGCAAGCCATGTTGGGCGGAAGATACGCGGGGCATTGGTTTCGGGTGGGGCTTCTCATACCGTCGGGCAATTGAATTGATAGGTGGTACAATATATTGCATGGAGCTTCTTTTGCCATTGAACGTGGGTTTCAGTCCCATTCCGAGGGAAGAGGGAAGACAGGACGTAACGCGTAGTAACGTTTCAGACTTCTCTCTTCTCTTCCGTGAACATACCTTATTTACTTTACTCAATGGTCCATTGGACCTTCCACCGTGACTTATTCTGTCGGTGTTCGCCGTATGGGTGCGAATTCGAAGCTTCGTGCGAGCGAACCCTCAAGGTATGGGCTGCGTCACGGTGTACACAGATCCCAACGAACGATGTGCTTCAAAACCTGATGATAGTAGTAGTTCCATAAGTGAATTAGAACTCATGCTCCCTTTGCCAGACCCAACGACATGGATCGCCTGCTTTACTTCTCTGCTCCCGCTATCCAGAATGGTCAATTCTCGAACTTCGAACTTGATTCGGATGGGGCGAGTGCGACGTGACGTCTATTTGCCGGCACCAATATTATATCTTAATCATTGACAACACTACGTGGTTTACAAAAGTCAACATCCTAGAACGAAAATAGGAAGCTGCGGACAAAGACAAAGAGCATTTAGCGTACCTTCGGACGCACGACAGGACGTACGAGAAATCCCCGAAGTCCATAGGACGGATAGTGGGCAGAGTCTATGAATGTTCCAATCGTGGCGCCGCGAGCAAGCAATCGAAATTCATTTGACGATTCCCCACTCCCCATCTCAGAACGGAGTCGACGAGCGCATGATTCATATACTCGTTGCACCACGGAACCCCACACGTTCAGAAAAAGCTGAAGGATGGGCAGTTAAGTGAAGCAGTGATGTCGCGAACCAATACCCACGGAAGGTATTCTTTCAGAAGGAATCAAGGAACACCTAATCATCTTCTAGAGAGTATTTCATCATCTGGATCTTCAGCATTTTACAAAAGTGTTAGCTATGTGCCGCGCCTGTGCTTCAACTTTCCAAACGAGCTTGGGCCTTGCCACCAGACGACTGACTCAAGACATACTACGCCCAGCATTCGGGTGTTCCAGAGGCCACTTTCATCACCTCTCAGCAGGGGGATATGAGAATGTGCCTGGTATCTAGAAGCGACGGCCCTTTGGCCCTGTTGCGTGCAAATCTTGAAGAATCTGTAAGATCCAGTGCCTTGTCCGGTGCTGTCGGCGCAAAAAACGCTGTCGAGCCCATCGAGGCGCGATCTTGTTTTTCACGTCGCGCTTCCTCAATTTCACATTCATGTGACTGCTTGCGAAAGCAATTTGGCTGTTGAGAAATTCATCGCATCTAAAAATTGGTCAATGTAGGCGGTTCAACTGCCACTCCAGACGTATATAGCAAAATACTAGTTCTACCTTGAGTTCTACACAGGACTTGTTTGTGGTGTCGTCGCAGATGATCTTCGAAGCAAGCGTAAAAGCAGAGATAAATAGACGATGACCACTGGCAGATGACCCTTTAGCGGTAGGGAAGTGCCGCTGCAAGTGCGATGCGCTCTAGTGCTCCCACCAAGCGCCGGGGAGGACTGCGCGGTCCGGTATGAAACTCGCGTGCATGCCCCCACCGCGCACACAGACATTACCCTCATACCAATAAGGCCAAGTCGCTGGTTCCGACGTGAGGAAAAGTCATCCTCTCGCATTTACAATGATGTTGTTGTGCGACGTTACTATTTACGTAACCAGACATAAGGTTAGGTTTTGAGTATGTAAGTGTACTTAGTAGGTCTTTCGGTCTGTGCACGTGATTGGTCACGTGGACATGTTAGGGGAGGTAGGTGTCAACAAACTGTCAAAAAAAAATCGTTAGCCGAGCAAGATGAACAAAGATTACAGCGTAAGATTAATCATTTAACGACTTCATAAGCTTCATATAGCGCAACCTGTCAGGCTTGCCGTGGAGGATACGATATGTATCCGGTTACGTTTGCAAACATCAGATTAGCATGGGGAAACAATACGACTCCCAGGAGTCCCATCTCCCCCTCCCATCTGCCCCCTTCGCAACTCTCGCCATTGAAAAAACAAGATGTTTTCTTCATCTTACCTTCTGGCACTCATTCGCCCCTCTACATGGAAGCTCCAACCAGACCAGTCGACGTTTCCATCGAACACCGCCTGGAGTAATAAGGACATGGACCCCCGTTCCACCTCACCTTCAAACCTGGACAACGCTCAGCTACATAACCTTCTGGATCTCGTGCGCTGCTAATGTTACTGTGTGGGAACTTGCTTCGTCCATGATCGCTATAGGATTGTCCTGGTACGACTTCCCTTCTGTCACCTGATCTGACTCGGACACTCCGATCTGGCTGGCTGATGTGTGATTTATAGGCGGGGTGCACTACTGGCAGTCTCCTTGGGGCACCTCATCATTGCGATTGTCATTGTGCTAAACGGTACCATCGGTGCCAGGCTTCGTGTACCATTCTTTGTTATCAATCGCTCATCGTTCGGGTTCTGGCTGAGCTACTTCAGCGTCATCAGTCTCATCATCTTGTCTATGTTCTGGTTCGGCGTCCAGACTTTCATCGGTTCGGAGTGTGTGTATCAGGTGCTTTCTTCACCCTCTCACTTTTCAGCTCATATTGACGTCAATTTTCTCAGATGTTAAAAGCAATTTGGCCCTCCATAGCCCATCTCCCGAATCATCTTCCGCCTAGTGCAAAAATAACCAGCGTGGGTATGGTACTCTGCTGTGTTGACGTTTCAACAGCACTAACTTTTTTTTCAGAGCTGATTTGTTATTTTCTCTATTGGTGCTTCCAGCTGCCTTTCATGTTCGTCTCTCCACACAAGATACGCTGGCTGTTCTTGGCAAAAACAATCGTAGTGCCACCAACGCTACTCGCTCTACTCGTATGGGCAGCTGTGAAAGTGCCTTTGAATAGTTCTCTCCTCTCACAGAGGTCTGCGTTGAGCGGTAGTGAGCTGTCATGGGCATGGCTTGGCGCAGTGAACAGCTCACTTGGGATTTTCTCAGCAACCGGCGTCAATATGCCGAATTTTACGGTGCGCATTTTCCTGACTCTCTTATACTCCTGCGACGACGAGGGTTCCAGAGATATGCGAAGAACGAAAGAGCGTACGGAAAAAATCACTTTTATCAGAAGAGCGCTGAGGTCGTTTCCTAGTCAATATGCACAGCTGATCGTAATCCCCGCTGCGATCACTTTGGCTAGTTTCGTCGGAATCGCAGTGACGAGCGCAGGAATGACTCTTTACGGCCAAGTTCTTTGGGACCCACTCAAGCTCATCGATCGGTGGGACAACCGCGCTTGCGCATTCTTCGCGTCTCTCGCGTTTCTCCTCTCCACCTTGAGCGCGAACATCTCGGCCAATTCGCTGAGTGCCGGAAACAATATGACCGCCTTGTACCCACGCTACATCAACATTAGGCGAGGACAAGTTATCTGCGCCTTTCTTGGTGGATGGGTATTTTGCCCATGGAAAGTGCTCGCCAGGTCAGTCGTTGGAGGTCTCCCAAACGCTGTCGGCCTCCTCACCTCTAGTTGACAGCGCGCCAGGCTTCCTATCTTCTTGAGCGGCTACACCGTCTTCATCGGGCCAATTACTGGTATCATGATGACCGACGTGGGCCGACTCCTTCTCTTTATTGTCCGGTAACGGTCTGAGCGGGATTCTTCTCAGTATGGCTTGTACACCGCACGCGGGTCGACGTTCCTGCGATGTATCGGCCCCATGGAAGGTACCGATACACCTATGGTGTGGTAAGTCGTCCCAACGCGCCGTCCTTCTAAGTACTCTGAACTGTCGCAGAATTGGCGTGCCGCCGCCGCCATGCTAGTCTCTGTTCTGCCTACGTTCCCTGGTCTCATACATAGCATCAACGCAAGCGTGCGCGTAGGCGCGGTGACTCGCCTATTCGATATCGCCTATCTTTTGGGGGTGAGTTTTCTTCCTTTCATAGGCACCTGACAAGTACACAGGAAGCGGACTACGTAGTTCACCCTCGCGTCGACGGTCTACTTCGCACTATCAAAGATGTTCCCTGCCAACGAACGATTCTAGACCGCGCGATCGTAGACCTTGAAGTGCCACCCAGCGACGGACGTGCGTCTGGAGGAGTAGAAAAGGGGGACGTGCGGGTCGACGAGACCAGTGTAGCTTAGGAATGCGAGAATTGGGCCATTTGGGTAGCGGCAGCAGAGAAGTAAAACAAGCGAGCCGGTCTGTATGAGTGGAGACGATACTTTCAGTTCACTTTTGGAGTTACTACTATCATCGGGTTTTTGAAGCACATTGTTCGTTAAGATGTGTACGCCATGACGCAGTACTGGCCTTTACTGTAAAGCTTTAAAGCTTGCAATTGAGGCTTCAAAGTCCGCCATGATAATTATTGTCCGATGGGCGACAGAGGCACCGACGGCGATAACAGGATCAAGAACCTGTCACTAGGTCACGTTTGTTGGTCCCAAACAATTCTCCACAGAATACGATCAAGAAAACGACGCCTGGCTTTTTACGAGTCAAATCGTACTCATGTTCGCGACGAACGCCTGCCACTAAGTGTGGCAGGTGTGGAGGTGGCGGTGGAAGAGCTTGAGGTGGGAGATCGACCTCGGGTGGTGGTGCGACGGCAGCAGCGCTGCAGGTGTGTCTGGACCAGATGGCCGTGACACGCGCAGAATGACCTTGCGCACCATACATCAGGAAAACCTCCCGCGCTAGCGAAGCTCAAGCGCTCATAATTTATCAATAAGAGAGATAATGCACGAGTAATCACACTAAGAGCGATAATTACACAAACGGGCGATGACATAATGCTAATTACCTACAAGAATAAGAGATAAATGTCTCGGCTACTAAACGGATTTATGTAAAAGCTATGGCATAATTCCAATACCGAAAACGTATTACATCCGGGAGAGTCTTCCAGTTGACCGAAGTGGGGCAATAAGTGGACGCTAGAGTAGATATCATCCACCGGGATGACGCTGGCAAGACGCCGGCCATTTCGAGTCAACCTAGACACTCTATAAAGACGACTGTTACTGTCCGGTGTGGTAGGAATGGTGGAAAACCATTCCACGTATGCGAGATGTGTTGGTGGGGGCCCGGGGCCAACGTCCGTAGACGGGAAGAGCTGGGGAAGCACCTTGTTCGGCAGTTGAAACACCACACGAACCTGTGCAATTCGGAGACCTGGGAAGTAGTTAGATAGGCCCGCCGCCCTTACACTAAAATAGTGTGAACTTACCTTTATTCACATGTGCGCCATCTTGAGGTTTGCCGCGAACAATGACTGTATCGAAACGTGATGGTATTGTGCGCCGACGAGCGTCCTTTTGGTCCGGCCGAATATGAACAACGTCAATGATATCGAGGTCAGGTGTCGAGACGAATTTGATTTTGTGGAAGACCGGGACATGACGGAAAGGTAATAGCGTGTCTTCAGCGAGACCTCTTAGTGCTGTCGCAGACGCTTGGGGGTGATTGAGCCGGGCAATAAAATCAGCAAGTGCGTCTTGAAAGTCGAAAGCTCCGTATTTGTCAGCAAGGTCATTGAAGGAAACAGCCTTCAAAGACGGGTTTCGAGCCATTTGGACAGTCCGCGGAACTGGCTTAGAAGGTCCAGTTGGCTCCGAGTATTGAGTGTCGTCGTATTGAGCCCGCTGCCGCCATGCAATAAACATCATGTGCTGTTGTATCTTCTCACGGCGCTCCAACCATGCGGTCATCTGAGGGTACTCGTCCTTATGATTGGTTGCGCGGTAAGCGTCCTTCGTGAAGTCGATATGGAGTCGCTCTGTTTGCTCCGTGTTGTAATTGTCCGTGCTGCCGAAAAGGGTAATTGACGATTTGTAATGTAAGAGACTGTGGACCTTGGGGATATTGAAATGTTCGCGGACGCCGAGGTCAACAAATACATCCTTATCCTCATGAAATCGGGCCAGGGACTCCTCGAGGCGTAGTAAAGTCTCAGAGGTATGTGATGGAAGTTGCGCAAGGTACAAGAAGTCAAGTAGCGCACGCACGGTCCGAATAACCCGTGCAGAGGAGCCTCCAGAAGGAAGTGGAAGCTCGATAACGAGACCAAGTAGGATCCGGCACATTTGTTTGTGTTCGAGACCCGAGACCCGAGAAAGCGTTGATATGCCCCTGGCGAAGATCTTAATGTGGTGATTGGGCGGCAAAGACCTACATCGCGCGTCGATTTGTGCTGATCCAAAGGCACTAGAATTCGTCAACCATGCAATCAAATGCTTCATAACACCCTGAAGCAGTTGGTGTAAAATGTCGGGTGTGATCGAGATGAAGACGTCAGTAAGGGGAAGCGCCTCCCAGAATGGATGGAAGACAGGCTTGAGGCCGGCTTCGCGACAAACCGAATGGAACATGCGAACGTCCCCGTCTGCCAAAAGAAAAGCTTCCAGGGCTTTGCCATAATCATGGGCAGGAGATCTGGAATAATCACCGAGGTTGTTACGGTGCACAGCACATTTTGGGCACCGGCCATTGAACGTGCAAGTTGCCAGCACCTGCTCGGGGTAGTCACCGACGAACATGGCAAAAACGGGATGGCACCGGCGCCAGATCCCATCACCGCTCATCATTGCGACACCCGTTTCGCCGTGGGACGCAATCGGGGCTAAAAGGAATCGCATGCAAAAGTGGAATAGATTTGCGAGCGCACGGCGCCGAGCTGACTTGTTGCTGATTCCTTCAAGGCGGGTAGTAGGAATGTAACCGATCAGCATTTGAGCGTGGCGTGACGGCTTTCGACGGATATGCTTCGGAATATTTCCGATTGTGAGATACACTGGATAAGCGGCCTTACTACGAAAGAGGGTGAGCTGGGTCTTGTCAGAGGAGATGACGACCGGGATGACGGTAGCGCCTGGCTGGTGCGCTTAGGGTGTGACAGGGGTAACCCCCGGGTTTTTTTTGCCGTACCCGTACCCGTACCCGTGAACACCGTACCCGTACGGGTAGGGGTATGAAAACATACACGGGTTTCCACGGGTTTCCAGGGGTATGGAAAAACCCCTAAGGGTATATGGGTTTTTGTATAAAATCAATATAAAATCAATATATTTGGGTGAAAGTTATTTTGAAAAATGTTAATAATCATTACATTGACTATTTATTCCTTATCTGAAGCCATTATGGCCTTGGATAACATCAAAATCCGAGTATAATTGATAAAAATCATGTAAACATCCAGAAAAATCCGGAAAAATACCCAAAAAATACCCAAAATGCTTATGTACTGCTTATGTAACCATACCCGTATACCCGTGGCTACGGGTACGGGTTTCCCGCGGGTATAAAAACTCGTACCCGTACCCGTACCCGTACATACCCGTGACCAAAAACCCGCGGTGTTACCCGTACCCGTGTCACACCTTAGGTGCGCTTCAAGGGATGTCTATTACAGATTGTAAGTACACGAAACAGCCAAAGAAATGAGGGCGTACCTGTACTGCCCACCACCAGTTGCCAGTGTGAATCTCGCTATACACGCGGCATGTCCGCTCGTGATCGGTGTAGTGGCGCTCTGGCGCAAACACCAGGTCACGCACGAATTCGGGATTTCCGTAAAGTGTCCGAATACATTGTAAAACGTCACGGTAGTAGAACTGAAAGGTATTACCCGCGATGGACACGTCCTCGCACTTGAATTGAGGCCGCTCCGGTAACTCTTTGTCGATGATGTTGTTCAGTTCATTGGGCGTGCGATATGACAAGCCGAGTTTGTCAACGACCTGTCAATATGCATTAGTTACGCGACAAAACAATAGACATACACGTACCTCAGGGATTGCAAGTATGTCAGCGACAGCCGACGACGTCGGCCCCCGTGTTTTAGCCCAACACGCGATCTCCCAGTCACATTTGGAGCGAAACGGTGCCCAAATCGAGGACCCGAACGTCTCGTGACTGGACTGATACATGTGAGAACCTTGAAGAGTGCCGGGTATTGGTGCACCAGGGCTGCCATGTGGAAAGCGGTCGACGACCAGCTGGGAGGCATTTGAATCGCTGGGCTCGGAGTGTAGTAGAGGCTGTGCCAGGTCCGATGGCGGTGACCCGGATGTGTGGGGTTGATCCGGCTGATCCGACGACGTGGAAAGTCCCTGGTCAGGGTCAATACGACAATCGAAGTCTTGAACTAGCAATTCCAAAAGATCGGCATCTATAATGTCAGCTGGATCCGAGTCTGCCTGGTTTGCGGCGGCGTCTTCACGTTCAGTGGCGGCGTCTTCGTACTCGGCGGCTGGCGTCCTCACACTCGGCAGCAATGTCTTCACAGCCAGCAGTCCCCGTAGTGTCCCCGTGATTAGCGAATTCGCCGTGGTCCCATGATGTAGGACCTGTGTTTGACGCTAAGTTAGACCCTCCTTGAGCTTGACGTGTGGTGGGTAATTGTATAGTTGCACGCAGGGCGCGGCAGCTCGGAAGTTGGGTCCTGTTGATGTGTTGGGAAAGGCCCCGATAGGTGAACGCCCGATTGCAGCCGCGACAGCGTATTTGCGCTTGGCTCACTGGCATGATGGTGGGTCAGTCACGGTGGCAGTAGAGGGAAAAGGGACGAGCGTCAAGTAGGCCAGACTGTCAACGCTTTTCAGTTAGCGCAGCGGAAACATTGATATAAAGAGGACATACCTGCGCCCTCATTCCCCATTCCAATTCCTATCTCTGTCTTTACTCACTGATCGTATTCGCGCATCTCTTCCTCTTGATATTGTCACCTTCGCTTTGAGCTTCATAGATGGCCCCACGAACCCGCCGCTCGCAGATGTGTGCACCGACTGAAAACACGCAGGGAGGACGAGATGAAGATCCGACTTCATTTCAAACTGCGACTCATACGGGCCAGGGCAACACTACGGGCTCGAACAATAATATAACAATTAGGGTCCCCCCGCCCAGTAAGTCTAAAACTTCGCGGTGTCAGGTATGTGTCTCACTATCACAAGCACGTGGGAAACGTACCTTCGCCGACACCATCATACGTATGCCCTCGGATACACAGCCAGGCGCAGCTAAGAAAGCCCGAACCATTGGTATGTGTCGCAAAAGAAATCGATGACAAGACTGACCTTGAAAAAGGTCCTGCCCATGGTCGTCCGATGCCACTCGATTTGGCCCATGAAAGCGAGATGGTGGATCAACAAAGATATGATGATGGCGCGATGAAGGGGAAACAAGTCCAGAGGCAAGGCGGTGAGTGAAAATATTACTAATCTGTTTGTTCTCCAAACAAGCAAGAAAATTCAGCTCCGTCCTCTTCTTACCCTGGTCGCGTTACCACCCACATTCCCACCCACGTTCCGTCCTATTCCAACACTCAAAACTTCCACAACCCTGATGTGGATCAAGACGATACCGAAACCGAGGACGACTCCGATGACGAGCAGATTGTTGAACTCGCTCTCAAAAACCCTGTGAAATTCGCCGAGGTGATGGCTACCGAAGTAAGTTTTTCTTTTTTTTTTTTTGCGACATCCTTTAGTCTGACCCCACTTTCACAGCGGCCCACTCTTGTCTCACCTGGCAGTGTGGGTGGCCGTGCGTCTGCAGATGTTACCCCAGCATCCACGCCAACACTGCCGCGGACTCCTGGACCGAAGGCGCGCCTGGCCGAACTCTCAGGTGACGGAGGTTGTTTTTTTTTCCTGGTGTCTGTTCTTCGATGGCTGACCCTTACATGCAGCTACTCCATCACCGAACCAGGCGACGCCTGAGTCGCCGGTACCCAGCGTCTCACGCGTCGATACGGACCTGGTATTTGTGGGAAACACAACTAGGATCATGCTGACCAGCCAGCGCCCGCTCATTCGAGCAATCGTTCAGGACGCAATCGAGACCTCCGAGCTTCTATCCTGTTTATTAACGCCTTCCCAGATGCGACCGTCGCCTTTGCCCTGACCAGGGATGCTCTTGTTACTGCTACTGAGAATCACGGACACGGTGGAGGCATTGCCCAACGCCGACTCCAAGTCGATGACGAATATCTGACCAAACTTGTTTCCCTGGTAAGTCTTATGATATTGGCAGTGACATCACTCAAGTTAATTGACAGACACGCGCACGGGTTCCCATTTTCCGTGGTGAAGTCAAGGACCGCTGCAGGTGCGGTTAGCGTGGCACCAATCATTGCCATTGGTTCGGCAACTCAGATTTCCCTGGTTGATTCGGAAGCAGCTCTCCAACTACACTTATATTTTCCCGGGCGCACCTGGTGTGAGTGCGGGCCCTGTGCCGTTGGTAAACCATTCTGATACCTTTACAGAACCTGGGCATTACTGGACTTGTGAGGACTTCGCTGCCATATCGAAATCCACGGATCATCACAGTCATCCGGGATTTGTATTTCACGGGTGGCTCGACTTCCTTCGTGTCTCGATTCCACCATCTTTTCGTGTCGCACCGAGGTGAAGATGGAGTGGAACATCGGGAAGTTCCAATGTCTATGGTTGCTCTTGTCGCCACTGCGGTGAGTCAAATAATACCCTTTTTTTATGACGCTAACTTTGTGTATTAGCTGTATGCCACTCTCTATGAGTGGCGTGGTGGTGAACAGCAGATAACAGAATTCTCGGCAAATGCCTACATGGATGCCTACCTCGCCAATATGAACACGCTCAAGCACATCCTGAACCACCGAGAGCGCGCCTTCCATATCATGATGAGTGATATTTATACTCAAGCAAGGTGAGTCTGCCACCTTCACTCACACTATTGTGGTCCTGACTAGTGCTATAGTGGTGGCATCAAGGGAGGTACAGTCCTGTTGTCAACTATTCCGATCGCCAATCTCGATCTCGATGCACTCGAATGAATGTGTGTTTTTGGCTTCAATGTTAAATAGCAAGTTTACCGTACTGTTTCTAAACGACATCACTGACCGTGAATTTGACAGCCGATTATCAAAATCCCGAAAAAACAAATGAATGTGTGTTTCCGGTTTCAATGTTAAATAGCAAGTTTACCGTACTGTTTCTAAACGACATCGCTGACGTGAATTTGACAGCCGATTATCAAAATCCCGAAAGAAAAAAAAAAGTCTTTTCCCCTCGCTCTTTTGATTATGCCTAGTTTTTGTGCCTGTCGCCTGTCCGCTCATTTGATAGTTATAATAAAATCTAATAATGGTTATTAAAACGATAATGATCACTAAGACATGATAAAGACATGATAATTGAGAGCACATTTATCGCTAACCTATCGAAATTTACCTGGATTATCGCAAAATTAGCACTAATTTAGTTGTGGCAACGAAATCGTGATAATTTGAGTAATTTCAATAATATTCGAAAATTTAGCGATATTATCGCTCGCTAGCGCGGGAGGTTTTTCCTGATGAAGCCAGAGGCATGAGTCGATGTGGGAGTCAAGGTGGGAGTCGCCGCATATAACTTGTCGAGGATGTCGTCCGAGACGCCTCTAGCAAATGTTTGGGAAGAAGACATAGTAGTCCGAGAAGTTGCTATTGGCCTTTGAACGAATAACTCCCGGGCATATATACCGCGACGGCCGTAACTTAGTAGATATTGTTGGGTGTGTAATACTGTATCCCGGCGTCCGCATGTCCCAGCGAACGGCGAAGTCCGAGGGGGGGCGCCTGGTTCTCCAGGAACCCAACTGCGCTCTTGACGCACTGCCATGCGCTTCCTGGCGGCCACCGGACGCCGCTGTCGCTACCCATATTGGGGGTCACGGGCTACACGTAGACGTGCTGGCTGGTCCGGCTCTTTAACTAGTATCAAGTGGTCTGGTATACGTAAACCCACAAAGGAGAACAAAGCGGCGACGAAGACTTCGGGAAGTAGAGACGAGATAGGAGCGACTCCGAGCGAGTTCGTTGCGGCGATGCCGCCTCAAGGCCTCGTCCGTGACGCCCGGATGGATTCCTCTAATGATTGAATTTCAGCATCGATAGCTCGCCGCAAGCTCGTCGTAAGTATTCCTGAGAATATTCCTGGCTTGGGTCCATTAACAAAGCAGAAGCAGGTGTCACGGAGCCACGGTTTTAGCTTGACATCAGGGAAAACCTCCCGCGCTAGCGAGCGATAATTCCGCTAAATTAGCGATCAATTATCGAAATTACTAGATTATCACTTATTTCTTTGCCACCAGATAGCGTAGCACTAAATTACCGATAATTCGATAATTTGGATGTAAATGTTTGATATTCGCTAATAGGCCGGCGATAATTTTGTGCAATATTATTGTGTTTTAGCATCGGGTTACCACACAATTATCATGTTTTAGGAACCAACTTTATTGAGACTATTATATAACCAGTACAGAACCGAAACAAGTACAAATCTAAACGAGTGTGACGTGACAACCGAACCGAACTGGAGCGCTTCAGTCAGTGGTGCCGTACCTTCTGCGGGCCAGTCATCAATACATCAGAGGGCAAAGGTGCACAAGGGCGAGGCCCCAGAGTGTTCTTGAAATGAAGGAAAGATTATCAATCGCTTCCAGAACAATTGTACAGATTAGCGGGTGCTGATGTCTCAGAGTTTCGTCAATAAATCCAAGTCTGTATCAACACGTACAGGCAACTGGGGTGTGGCACGCTTCCTCATATTCATCACTGGTGCTTCAGTTGGCGATGGAGTCTCACCTACTTCTGATCAGCCAACAGCGAAGGCGCACAAAAAAAAAGCATCACCTGAGAGCTCAGCCAGGCGCATTTCTGGGCTGGGCATCGATGTTGGCGTAGTGGGCAGACGTGGTATCTGTGGAAGCATGGCTTCTCGGTAGCCCGCTGTGAAAGTAGACATCAGCTTAGATGCTTATGGACGTCGCAAACTTGGTCGCAAACTTACCTTGATAGCTATAACCTCGTCGAATCTAGCCGAGTTGTTGAGTGTGAATTCAACCATCCGCTCTTCATCGTCTTCGTCGGTCTCGGTCAAGCGATCATGGCCATCCACCATCCACCTCAGGAGCTTTCAGTGGACAGGGTGCAGGTGGTAGTGGTATCAACTCGACGAAAAAAGACGAAGCTGAAATTTTTTGGTTTGTTAGGGAGGAACAAACAGATTAGTAATCCTTACCCTCACGGCTCACATGGTGGGTGATTTGGTCCATGTTAGGCGGTGGCCGTTGTGCAAGAATGGCTGTGTAGCCACAAGTTAGTAGATGGTGCAGAAGGCGGCTGGGTGAGTGGGTTTGAGAAACTTACGGCCAGTATTGGGGACGTGGCGGTGACTGGGGCGATGTATTACAGTAGTGGTGTCTGCAGACAGGTGTGGTCATGGAGTGTCGCGCTGTGTGGTGGAAAGGTATGTGATTAATGTCAAAATGTTGTAGGGCTACGGGCTACATAAAAGAAAGCTTGAGTTTTTTTTTCTCCCTTTGCGCGTTGGGGGTGGTAGTGTAGCTGTCTCAGAGCAATTATAGGGGAGGCAGTACGATAACGTTGACCTTGCTATCTTGAATATACTAGTGGACTTGGAGTGGAGATGGCAGGTGAACCAGAGGAAGAGCGCAAAGGGGAATGACAGATGAACCAGAGGAAGAAGGCGAAGAGGAAGACAGGAATGTGGACGGTTAAAATGTCGAAACAGTTTCCCACGATCGGACCAATCAACAATCAACAATGAACGCGACTTCACTAAGTCCAAATTTGCACAGCCAGTGTTCGCTTCTTCAGCACAGAGCCAAAACCGACTAGCTACCGTGACGCCAGCCTCTTATTTGGTGCTGCTGTACTTGCCATTTTCTCACTGTCGTGGAGCGTACGATGGCCCCACCACCTCAACAGCAGCTTGAATAGATGCAAGGACGCCACGGGTCCTCGACCGTGATCGAGTCCTGACCCCAATTACTGTACCTCGCCGCCGCTTGGAGGTGCGCGGTGATCGATGATCCCTCGGGCTCCGGGCCCGAAATCGTCTTTTCGGTCTCAATCCGGCTTACTTGCTTCTCCTTCCTATTCCTCTCTCTCTCCCCTCGTTCGTTATTCCTTCACCATCGCCTATCCTTGCCTGACGTTGTCATGGACGCCGACGCCGATTGCCTCGTAAACGACTCGAAGACATTCGCAGACAGGCCGTGCGTCCCCGCGTGTCGTGTCGCCCTTGTCCCTCGACATCCCGCCTTTCATCGCATCGCCCGTCCTGGCGTCGGTCGCCTCAAGTTTATTTCAGTCTATCAATCTCTTAGATCTCACTCCACCCTTTTGTCTCCATCCTCGCGGCTGCCTTAAAGCCACCCGTAAGACGCCGTCGGAGCCCGCGCGAATCGTCGCACTCGCCGTTGGACTTGGAGAGAGAGGGTATTGTCGTGCGTCATAATGTCTCTTCCCTTTTGTCTGTTATATTCGTACGCTCGCTTCCTTTCACCTAGATGATCAGTTTGGGTTTCTCGTGTTCGCGTCCATTTCCTTTTCTCTCCCACTTGCGCCCTTATCTCGTTCCCTCATACTCTCGCTCCCCGTCTCTACCACTATACGTTTGACTTCGAATTGGAATGCGTCGTATACGCTCGCGTGTATATAAACCGACATTCTTGACTCGTTAATGCAGTGTTATGTTTCCCCTCTTCGTCTCTCTCTGTGTGATCCATATTCGAGTCAGGCCCGCCGCTCGGGCACTCCTACTCTGGTCATCGTCTCGTCTCTCCGCTTCGGACGGCTTCGCTCACTTTCGCTCTTACTCGTTCATTCTCGCGTTCCCGCCGGGCTCGGCTCTCTCCTCACCTCTGTTCACCTGTGCGCGGAATCCCGCTCCGCCTACGAACTCACACGGACTCGGCTCCGTACAGTGGGATACAATCTACATGGACACTAATGACGATGCTGCTGCCGGGGTACGTGTTGCACGTAGCTCTAATTACGCACAATGAGGAGGACACGAAGGCCATGTTAGAAACGGCAACGAGGTGACCATGACCACGACGACCTCGTAATCAGGCAATGCGACGACGACGACAATTGTCATAGTTCCACTACTACAGTACTCGTTGTACATTCCCGGTATTGCTACAGTATTTGTATTGCCGTATGCCGTAGCTTTTACATAAACCCTTCTGTAATCGAGATATCAATCTCGATAATTGGTGATAAATTAGTGATAAATTATCGACGGCGCCAAGCGCTAGTGATTATCTTTTCTTTAGCATCAATTAGTAGTTCGTTATCTCTCCTACTCGAATTATTAATAATTTATCTCTCGCTAGCGCGGGAGGTTTTCCCTGATGATGAGCGTCTGGGCATAGCTATCATTGTTATCCCAGGCTTCTGCGTTCCGAGGACCTGGAGGGCGCGGGAAGGATCCGTCGACGTACTGACGTACGCGACAGGAGCGTAGCATTCTCCTCATCCTCTGGCGCCAGTTTGTCCAGTTCTCATCGTTCAGCGGCTCAATCACGCGAGTCACCTGCGAATCTGAGCCTCTGACTTCAGTAATAAAGAGTTCCTCCTCAGATGAGGAGGGATCCTTGAGCTCAGCCTCGTCTGCGAATCGATGGAATTGATAAGGAGGCATGATAGGGGTAGTATATTTTCGCACAGGGAAAGGGGAATTTAATGGAGCAGTATAATATCCTGGCCTGAGGTTTTTAAGCTATGGGGCCAGGGCCCATAACCTGAAGGAATATATTATATAATATGTTAGGCTCCCGAAGGGAGTGAGCGAGAGATGAGTGTCCGTAGGAAGGAGCTCTGCTCCTATTCAATAAGCCCAGCGTAGTCTTTACATGTAAGCTACTGCACGTGTGGCTACCATATTTGGAACAATCCGTAAACGGAAATCAGCCTTACTCAGCCAGACATTGCCGACCAATATTCCTACATCACCACAAACATGTGATACTATGACGGCTGACTGATACGAGTCCATGACTAATTACAACTTACTAACTGAGTCATAGCAGTATAGTAAGTGTCCACTTGCGCAACCGTGACAGCCTGGGCCCTCTGCCAGATCTAAGTGATCTGATCAGCCATTCCCAAGTTATTGAACTGGCTCTAAAATCAGCTCAACAGCTGAAGTGTTACCAAGCTGGTTAAATAACTCAGGAATTGAACATCAGATCACTTAGAGTTGGCAGAGAATACCTCAGCTTCTAAGGGGGTCTACCTCTCCAAATATTTCCATATTTATAGCTATTTTATTTCTTAATATTCTAATAATGTTTGCTTGAGCTGCTAGACTACTGTTGCACTTATCACTGTGCTATACAAATAATTTGAAAACTACTGATCAGATAGCTTAGAGTTGGCATAGGACCCATGTGCGTTTAATCTGATCTAGCTCCATAAATATTATCACATTTTTATCTATTTTACTTCCTGAGATATCAGTTAGTTGGCTACTCAAATTGACTTGGGATGGATTTTCAAGATCTGGGCGACTTCCGGGCTGAAGTTTAATTTGTGGCGTGGGGAAGTACACCACTTGGCTGCGCAACTTGTTCGAATTCCAAACCTACCCCACTTCCTGCCACGTCCTCCATCTCCTTTCCATGTCACGGCAAGTACGAAAGACTCAGACGACTTGGGAACACACAGGCCACCCCGCCGCCGCCGGGTGGTGTCCTTTTTTTTTCTCTTTTGTCGCTAACCCGTGCGGGCTACAGGACAGTGGCGGCCGCAGTCATCCGTCTCAAAGGCTACCCCACCACCGTACCGCTCGGGCCTCTCATAGTAGATAAGTTCTTTTTTTCTTTTCTTTTTACAGTCCCATTTTGAACTCTCGACTGACCCCTCCCTTTCGCGGCACACGCAGGCCACCCACTCACCTGCCCCCGTCTCGGGACACGCAAGCCACGTCACCTACGTCACCGCCAGCATTGTGCCCACCTGCCGCCGCCCTGTGGACCTCGCCCTTACAACGTCACCAGCTCAACACGCCCTGACTCGGACACCGCCACCTCGATACCGCCACCCACCTTCACGCCGCCATCTGACACCCTCCCCCAACTGCCCCAACAGCACGTGCCTGTCGCTGCCTCAACCGCCACCACCACCGCTACCGACCACCACCCACACCAGCAACATCACGACATCAACAACCCGCAAGTACCGCAACCCACCACTGCCACCTCAACTACCACCATCTCCACCACTACTGCCTACCACCCACGCCAGCAACGCCTCCGCCGCATCGACCCGACCCCCTTCAGCCATCTACCGACCCCGTCCCCCCACATTGTCATCAACGCTGCCGCCACCTGACTCCATGCACCGCGCCACCGCAGCAACACCACCGCCCTTGTCCTCGCATCCCACCAACCCCATCCCGCCCAACCGCCCTGGCCCAACACCGCCGCCTCAGCCCCGACTCCACGCGCCACGCCACTGCCACAACACCACCACCCTCGCTCTCACATCCCACCAACCCCGTCCCGCCCAACCGCCCTGGCCCAACCTCATCCTAGTATTAGTAGTTTTATGTACTTTTATCAAATAAACAAATAAATTTATTTTATTGTCCTTTAATTGCTGTGTGAAATTGAATTAATTTGGGAATTTATTGTGACTGTGACTTGACTATGACATGACTATGAAATGACTACAAAATGACTATGGATGATGACTACAATATGACCATGTGATGACTAAGAGATGACCATGGATTATGCAAAAAGATTGACCACCAATTGACTATGAATAGTCATCTAGAAGTCATTTTGTAGTCACTAAAAACGACATTTAGTCATTTTGTAGTCAGTTGACCCCCATCTGACTTTCTTCTGACTTTTTTTCTGACTTCTCAATGACTTTCCTTTTTTACTGAGGGTGACACTGTTGATGATTGGGTGCTCATCACGCTGGATGGCATGGAGGCGATCAAGCAACTTGCGGTGTTGTGCATGCAGCGTGCCAAAGTTGTGATAAATGTCCTTAATGAAGGCCGACAACCGGTCGCGAGGGATGACGAGTGGTTCCCCGTGCACAGTGGCTGCACGTACATCTGCGGAGCAACGCTGGGTTAAACATAATGTATGCCAGATGAGCGATGGGCTCACTCACAACATCAATGTTCTCCAAATCTCGTAAGGGAACCCATAGAAGACAAATGTTCGCAGTGTTGTCTCCTTTGTCCAATATCAGAGAACCAAGCCAGGGGGGGGAGCAGAGCCAGACTGATCAGGTGACAACATGTTATCAAAATGCAGGGAACACTGACTCCGAAGTGGCAGAATGAGATACCATGGTTGCAGGCAGTGTTTTACAATCAGCGGTGGGCTTGTAGTTGCACTACTACCACTTGTCGTAATTCTAAGGGGCTAGACAGGGCTTGGTCAAGGGGGTACGGGGCACAGGTGGTGGATTAGTCAGCAATGCATTGCTACGTTCCACAATCCTAGCTATAGTCCTAGGCGACTGTGAGACGAGACGAGGAAACTGGGGCTCTGCACAGCAGAAGAGAGGAAAGTGGCAAGAGACTTGGATTCAACAAGACTAGAACAAGGAAAAACAAGTAAACTACGAGTCTCTTAAGTACTGTTACAATAATTCCTTTTTCTACGTTTTTCTGGTGACACATAAGTGTGAGGCTATATATAGAACGGAAGCATACGAGTCTGAGCTGGCAGATGAGCTGGCAGGAAAATCTAAAGAGAAACTGATTCCAGAAGTTTAGAAGCCACAACGTGAAACGATCAATGGCACGATCTGTGATCGTGACACAGTGGGGGAGATGCAACGAACGGCAGTCTGAATGGCATCTGCTGTAGCCAGCTTAGTAAGGTTAGCCAGAATTAGCTGGCCCAATCAGAGCCAGCGAAATGTGCCAGCTTGATCACATGCAGCTCAGCTCGGTGGGGTTTGCTGCCGGCTATGGCTTCAGCTATAGCTGCAAATTAGTCGGAGCTGCTGAAACACTAATCTCCACCTCATCACGCTCTCTCACACCCTCTCACACCGTTGTTGGCCTCGTGGTGGCCTTGTCTGCGTCTGCACCTACTATGCCATCTGTTCCCATTCACCGCAAGCTGCTCGATGACCTGGACAATGTCGACCGCTTGTTCAAACAAGCATGCCTTCGAAAGTATCTTGAAGACTCTGGCACCATTGGGCTTTCCATCACCCCAGGTTCTGATGCTGACCCTGACTCAGATCTGGAGCTCTTGTCCATCTCCAGCCTCAGTAGCATCTCATCAATAGCATCAGATGATGATGATCAAGTGTCTCATCTTTCCCTTTCCTTCTCCGATATGGAGGATACTTTTTACTCAAATATACAAGCCGAGCTCGATCAACTATGACAAGACATCCTCACATCAAGAGTTTTGCACGACAACCCCAAAGTCAAGAAGGCCTCTCAACTGACTCTCCTTGAACACTGGCAGGAGGGTAACCTCGACCAGTACCGACGCAAGGTCTGGGTTGATCCTCACACATTTTGACGGAATCATCGAGAAGATCTGCGAGCACCCGATCTTTCACAACAACTCCAATGTCCCCCAGAAGCCTGTTTCCACCAAACTCGCCATCTTCCTCTACCATGCTGGCCACTACGGCAACACTGCGAGCCCCGAAGCTATTGGAGAGTGGGCTGGTGTCAGTCCAGGGACTGTTGCCAACTGCACAAACAGAGTGATGCTTGTGTTGCTCTTGCTACATGATGAAGTTGTTCATCTGCCAACTTTGGAGGAGAAAGAGAGCGCCAAGGATTGGGTGGCCACGCAGGTTTGCCCAGAGTGGAGTAACAGGCTCCTCACGGTGGACAGTAGTTGAAAGTGCCAGCAAAGTATGTGCTGGCATGTAAAACCCTGTACCCTGCCTCCTAGTATATAATCTGCTGTTGTGTACTTGTATTCGGTATTCTGGTCTTTGAATCATATAGCCCAACTTCTCTTGTCTCCCCTTGTCCCCTCTGCTTTACTGCAGACTCGTTGTCCGCTCTCTCGCTTATTCAGCGACCCGGCCCGTTGGCCCGCCCCGAGTCCCTTGGACTGTAAACGAACCCACTGAAAGCATGATTCTGTCTTTCCATGAAAAAATCATGAAAAGGTGCTGACAAATACTTAAAAATTTTACAAAATCTGTACCCCGAAAAATAGCATGAATGGATTTTATGTCCATTCAAGGATTATCACATGAGATATACTGTGAAAAAACTTAATGTTCATACATGTTAAAAAAATTAAAAGTTTGTTTACCAATTGTTCTGATACAAACACATAGCTTAAACTTAAAGTCTTTTCACAATTTATCCAAAATGGATAATCACTGAATAGACTTAAGGTCAGTTTCTGTCACACCTGTCACACATTTTCTCACAGACCATTCCATGTCCGCATCCTGAAAAGACTTAATGTGTTTTCATTGAAAAATATTCAACAATTTTTCAATTGCATGTTCCATGTACAGATTTAAAGTATTTGAAGATAACACAAAAATACAGATTTCCAATTTCCAAATAACACAGATATACAGATTTTAAGTTTTCTAGATAACACAAAAATACAGATTTTAAGTTTTCCAGACACAGATATACAGATTTCAAGTTTTTCCAGGTAACAGAAAAACAACTATAATTAATTAATTATCCAAAAATAATACTCCCTGTTTATTTGATTTTTTTCTCTCATTCCTGAGCAGTGGAAAATTACAAATCAACTGTCAGTGTCAGAGAGTCAGACTGTCAGACTGTCGGAGCATCAGACTGTCGGAGTGTCAGACTGTTGGAGTGTCAGATTGTTGGAGTGTCAGATTGTTGGAGTGTCAGACTGTCGGAGTGTCAGACTGTCAGACTGTCAGAGAGTCAGACTGTCCAAGTCAGAGTGTCAGAGTGTCTGAGTCAGAGAGTCTTAGGGATCACAACGGGTCACCCTGGGGTCATTCTGGGGCTACCCGGACCCGTACCCGGAGGAAACCCGTACCCGCAGTCACGGGTTCGGGTTACCCGGAGAAAGGGTACGGGTTACTTGCGGGTTCTTTGCGGGTACTGCGGGTGGGAAGGGGTATAGTGATAATGTTTACTAGTACATGCAGTATGTACAGTGTTTCTACTACAATTGTAGCTCTACGAGCCATTGCCGCCGGCGTCGACTGCATCTTTGCCGTCGTCCTCGCTGCCGTAGCCCTACTGCCGCCGCATTCCTTGCCCGTTGTCGTTGTCGTCGGCACGTTGTCGTTATCGTCGGCAGCGTTGTCGTTATCGTCGGCACGTTGTCGTTATCGTCGGTGTGTTGTCGTTGTCGTCGGCGCGTTGTCATTGTCGTCGTCCTTTTCTCTGTCGCTGTCACCCTGCGGCGTAGCTGTTGTCCTCATGGCCGTCGCCAGTCGTCGGGGTGGCAGTGGCTGGAGCGATCACGGCGACGATCTGCGGGAGTCGGGTGGCGGACGATGTCGGTGGGTCATTGTGTGGGCGACGGCGTGCGGTGGCGTGCTACGAGAGTGTACTATGGCGGTTTGCGAGCTGGGGTACGCGCGAGGGGAGGGGAGGCGGCAGTGTCATGGCTACCGTTGTCCTGCACCAGTTCGAGATGAGAGGCCCGGGGAAAGAGAAAGAAAGAAAGAGAACTTATCTAATTTTTCTGTGGAGCACCCGTGTGCGAAGGTGAAGCCTCGTCGTTGAAGCGGCGGGACTGTCCAGCATCATCGTTATCGCACGTTCCCACAACAGCGAGGAGATGACGGCGACAAGCGAGCGACTGTGGAGTGACCCGATTGATAAGCCGATCGTGGGAAGTCTTTTCCCGTTCCGCCAAACCACCACACAAGTCCGTCCATATTGGTCCATACGGTACTACTCGTAGGCCTCATCCAGAAGACAATAACGACAACCCCGTGCTGACGATGACAACAACACCCCGATAACGACAACAACGCCGACTGGGAAAGCTACAAGGTAACGGCGATGACGAACGAATCGACGGAACGATGCGACGACCGACGAAATTCGGACGAATGTGGGGCGATAGCCACGGCCCAAGACATGAAGACGACCGTGACCACAACCGGCGCGACGGCGGTGATGGCGACGACAACGAAAACGCGACGACAGTGGAGACGGTCGCAGCCACCGCGACGACAAATGGGCCAAGGGCGGCGGCGGCGACGACGACGACGAAGCGACTCGGACGAAGGCAACTGCAGCTGCAGCAACGACCAAGGCAACGACGATGGAAACGAGGACGAGGATGACGACGAGGATGACTTGGATTACTTAGATTGTTAACTATGTACTAATTAGTCTCTCTGTATCGCTGTAAAACTTTGAAACTGAGAAGTGGGTCTTCAATTGCGTGAAAACCCGCCACTACCCGGTTGACGGGTACGGGTTTCCGAGGGGTGCGGAAATTGCAACCCGGACCCCTACCCGTGATGACCCTGACCCGCAACCCTGCGGGTTTGGCCATACCCGCTGTGATCACTAGAGAGTCTGAGTGTCTGAGTGTCTGAGTCAGAGAGTCAGAGTGTCAGACTGTCAGACTGTTGGAGCATCAGACTGTCAGAGTCTCAGACTGTTGGAGTCTCAGACTGTCAGACTGTTGGAGTGTCAGAGAGTCAGAGAGTCAGAGAGTCAGAGCATCAGACTGTCAGACTGTCGAAGCGTCAGACAGTTGGAGTGTCAGACTGTTGGAGTATCAGAGTGTCAGAGAGTCAGAGCATCAGACTGTCAGATTGTCAGACTGTCCAAGTCAGAGAGTCAGAGTGTCAGAGTGTCAGAGTGTCAGAGACACTCTGACACTCTGACACTCTGACACTCTGACTTGGACAGTCTGACAATCTGACAGTCTGATGCTCTGACTCTCTGACTCTCTGACACTCCAACAGTCTGACAGTCTGAGACTCCAACAGTCTGAGACTCTGACAGTCTGAGACTCTGACAGTCTGAGACTCTGAGACTCTGAGACTCTGAGACTCTGAGACTCTGACACTCTGAGACTCTGACACTCTGAGACTCTGACACTCTGACACTCTGACACTCTGAGACTCTGACACTCTGAGACTCTGACACTCTGAGACTCTGACACTCTGAGACTCTGACACTCTGAGACTCTGAGACTCTGAGACTCTGACACTCTGACACTCTGACACTCTGACACTCTGACACTCTGACACTCTGAGACTCTGAGACTCTGAGACTCTGACACTCTGACACTCTGACACTCTGAGACTCTGAGACTCTGAGACTCTGACACTCTGACACTCTGACACTCTGACACTCTGAGACTCTGACACTCTGAGACTCTGAGACTCTGACACTCTGAGACTCTGACACTCTGAGACTCTGAGACTCTGACACTCTGAGACTCTGACACTCTGAGACTCTGACACTCTGACACTCTGAGACTCTGACACTCTGACACTCTGAGACTCTGAGACTCTGAGACTCTGAGACTCTGAGACTCTGAGACTCTGAGACTCTGAGACTCTGAGACTCTGAGACTCTGACACTCTGACACTCTGACACTCTGACACTCTGACACTCTGACACTCTGACACTCTGAGACTCTGAGACTCTGAGACTCTGACACTCTGAGACTCTGAGACTCTGAGACTCTGACACTCTGAGACTCTGAGACTCTGAGACTCTGAGACTCTGACACTCTGACACTCTGACACTCTGACACTCTGACACTCTGACACTCTGACACTCTGACACTCTGACACTCTGACACTCTGACACTCTGACACTCTGACACTTCGACAGTCTGATGCTCTGACAGTCTGACAGTCTGACACTCCGACACTCCGACAGTCTGACAGTCTGACAGTCTGATGCTCTGACTCTCTGACTCTCTGACTCTCTGACTCTCTGACTTGGACAGTCTGACTCTCTGACAGTCTGACAGTCCGACAGTCCGACAGTCTGACACTCCAACAGTCTGACACTCCGACAGTCTGACACTCCGACAGTCTGACACTCCAACAGTCTGATGCTCTGATAGTCTGACAGTCTGACAGTCTGATGCTCTGACAGTCTGACAGTCTGATGCTCCGACAGTCTGACAGTCTGACTCTCTGACAGTCTGACTCTCTGACACTGACAGTTGATTTGTAATTTTCCACTGCTCAGGAATGAGAGAAAAAAATCAAATAAACAGGGAGTATTATTTTTGGATAATTAATTAATTATA
The DNA here is from genome assembly GCA_021525025.1 of Lactarius hengduanensis. Classification (NCBI taxonomy): domain Eukaryota; kingdom Fungi; phylum Basidiomycota; class Agaricomycetes; order Russulales; family Russulaceae; genus Lactarius; species Lactarius hengduanensis. The sequence goes on along the minus strand of JAKELI010000268.1, from coordinate 6,276 downwards.
GTTGTTTTTCTGTTACCTGGAAAAACTTGAAATCTGTATATCTGTGTCTGGAAAACTTAAAATCTGTATTTTTGTGTTATCTAGAAAACTTAAAATCTGTATATCTGTGTTATTTGGAAATTGGAAATCTGTATTTTTGTGTTATCTTCAAATACTTTAAATCTGTACATGGAACATGCAATTGAAAAATTGTTGAATATTTTTCAATGAAAACACATTAAGTCTTTTCAGGATGCTGTAAGGCCAGCATTCTGGCTGGGCCTGAAACCATCTATTTTCATTTCACGCATTTGATCGCCTCGGCCACGCGGCCTTTCTCGGGGTACCTTTGTTCGCTTCCCTTCTCGCTTCCCTTTTTCCCTTTTAAGTACAAGAACTCTTTGTACTTAAAACTTGGACTCTTACTCTCTATCAATCAATGCAATAGCAGCGCTCGGTCGCCTTTGTTTTCCCCCTCTCTCAGCGTGAATATCCTGGAAGTCAGGCCCAAACACGGGCACTCAAAGGACAACTCTCGCTATTCTTCTTCCCCATCTTTTCTGGCTGCACCTCTTCCCCTCCTTTATCCTTAACCACCCTCTGCCCACGAATTCTCACACACGCGCTTTCGAGCACGTTCACCTGGCTGCCCCAGTGAGGCAGAGTTCAGTGGTTTAATCTCCCACCTTCAAACTTTCAAACTTTCCACCTTGCAGTCGCCTCCGGTGACCATCCCTACAACCAAGCAGCCCCCAACCTCTTCTCGGTCGCCTCAATCAGTCTCCCTCGGTCTACGACGCTCACTCGACTCCAGCTCAGTTTCGTTATCGCCAAGATCTCTAGTCATCCTCGGTCTCCTCCCATCCATATCATCGTTCCCCTCATTCCCATTCGATCCTCGTCCCACATTCTCTCTCATCCACTTTTAGATTACGCTTGTCCTCTTCGTCGTCCCGTTTGTCCCGTTTGATTCCCCTTGCTCCCTTTCGATTTCCTTCATTGTACCAACTTTCGTCCCCTCCTATTCCAATCTCCGAACTCGCACATTCGTCTTCCAGTTCTCGTCATTTCGTCTTCGCTCACCCCGACAACCCCTCGACCCTCGCACGCACGCACGACCAGGATGTATTATGATGACGACGAGGATGACGACCCATACACGCCGCGCATCGGACTGGCAGCCATGCCATCACCTCGTTCGAAGTTCACACCATACTACTCAGGACTTGCTGATTCGCTTGAGGATTTTTTGGAAGAATACGAAGGCCTGGCGTATGACTGCGCATTGACGGACCCGCAGCAAGTCGACGTTCTCATTCGCTATGTAGCCCCCTCGCTGCGCGACTTCTGGAGATCTCTAAACGGATATCCTTCGCACGACTGGCCTCTCTTCCAGCAATCCCTCATTGACGTCTTCGGCAGTATCACCCCACGTCCCCAGGTTATGAGGCAAAGGTTATTGTGCTATGTCCAGGACTCTTCCAGAAGCCGAATGAACTGCACGGACGACGTGTCACGGTACTACAGACAGTTCATTTGCTTCGGTATTCCCCTAGTCCACGCAGGCCACATGTCCGAAGAAGAACGCGACGCAGCGTTTTGGTACGGATTCCATCCCGAGGATCGCAAAGTCATTCAGCCTCGTCTTCTCGGCAAGAACCCATTCCAGCCATCTGACGTCCCCTTCCACTTCGAAGACGTACTCAGTTGTGCACGCGCGGCGTTTGCATACGTCAATTATTTCCCGTCGCCCTGGCTGCACAAGCAGCAATTCCAGTCCTCGAGTGTAAGACGCGAACAGCCAGTCGCCAGGCATGGATCGCGAGACACGTACGGTCTCCGAGAAGTGATGCGCACTATCGCCTCGAACCCTGAGACAACGACGACCCCCGATGAGCTGCCCTTGTCTTCTCACTCGATGCCATACACCTCTTCATCTTCGCTCTCGGTTTCGGAATCTCAGTACACGCAAGCGCCTTCGGTGACACTCGATCAGCCCGAGCCCGCACACACATTTTCGACCACGTTGCTCCCCTCGGCTTCCCCTCCGTCTCATAATCCGTCACTTGTGCATTCGGCTACTGACAACGACCTCATTCCCGCGCCGACGTCTCCAATCATCACGTCCACGTTGCTACCCTCGGCCTCTCCTTCCCCGGTTCATACTCATTCGCTCGCACCCTCGGCTGCTGTGGACGTCCTCAAGATTTCATCTACACATCCCTTGTCTTCGACTACGCCCACACCCTCTCCCACGACTTCGATTACGCCTGATTTCGAGTACATACCCTCGGCGACGGTTGATCAGCCCGCACCCACGTTATTGTCCACGCCCCCATCCTCGTCTCCGGTTTCGCCCTTGTTTTTGCCCTCGGCGACGGAACATCAGTCTGAGCCCGAGTCCGCGCCCACGTTGCTCCCTTCCATTCCTACACTGCCAATCAATCCCTCGCACGTTCATTCGGCTATCGACCATTTCGCGCCCACGTCCACGTCTTTGTCCATGTTCCTGCCTTCCCTTGCGCGATCGGCGATGAACAGTCAGCCCGAGTCCGAGCACGAGGCCGCGTCTACGTCTATGTCAGTTCCCTTGTTATCGTTGCCCCTTTCGACGCTCCATCCCTTGTCCCTGCTTTCGTCCACGTTCCTGCCTTCCCCCACACAATCAGTAATTGTCGATCATCTCGTGCCCGAGCTCGTGTCCGCTTCTTCGACTCCCCCATCCTCGTTACTCTTTTCCATCCCCCCTTCCATGTCGTATGCACACTCGCCTGCACCCTCTTCCATTGATGATGACTCCGAGCTCACGTTCACGCATCCTGCGTCTTCGGTCTCGTCTATAGATGTAGAGTGTCTACATTCCCCTGTGCGATTGATGACAGATGGTCAGTCCGAGCTCGAGCCCGCGCCGACGTCTGAGAGTCAAGTCTCGAAGTTTGGCCTATCCCCACATACGCTGCCGCTCCCTCCTGACCAGACGCTTCCATCCCTCCTTCCGTCTCCGACCCTTTCATCATTGCCTCTGCTGGAGAATTCGACGCTCGGATCCCTGCCTGTCACTCTGTCGCCCGATCAATCGTTCGAGTCGTTGCTATCGGAAGCTCTCGGCCAGTCCTCTAAGCCCTGCGAATCTGAGTCAACCCTCGTGTCTGCTGCCGGTGTCGTCCCGCCGAGGTTTCCGGAGCTGTCCTTGTGCGAGTTGTTGCTGTACGAAACCATTCCCCTCTTACCCACGCAACACGAAGTTTCGGTAGCGGTTCCCGCTTCACGCCACTCGACACCGCCGCAACGATCGCTTGGATGCAAGATAATCAGCTCGGTCTCCTCCGCTCTCGACGTCACACCTCCCTTTGCCTTGTTAATCCCTCGACTCGGATGCCGGGATTCCCCGCTAGTCTACGAAGCCCCATCGACTAGGCTGCCGACGCTCGCACCTCCCTCCTTACTCTCGCTTCGACTCTCCAGTGCTTCTACTCGTTTCAACTTCGCGCTCAGTCTCATCGCCGTCGCAGCCCTTGTTTCGACATTATTCAACGCCTCGACGACTCTTTCCGCCCACTCGCGCAAGTTTTGGAGCAAGTATGAAGACATCGGCAACAATCAGAACGGCACCCTTCAAGACATCCAAGCTCACGCAACATTCCGCGCATCGACTTCGACTCGGACAGCTACACGCCCTGCGCCTCGCGCTTCGTTTTCGACCCAGGAGGCCCGGCTTCAAATTCAAGACTACCCTCGGCACACCGAAGACAGTTCGCAAGCGCATGCCGAATGACACGCGACGGCTGCACCACGCTCAACGCCAGCCCTCCCATTCCCATTCCAACCGACAATCTCACCGTTTTCGACCCCGGAGGTGGAGCATTCGTGTTAGAGCCAGCACATGAGGATTCGGCGACGCTTGACGAAGACGCGCAGTGATGTTTTCCTCCACGCGCGACGCACTCTTCCCCTTGCCCTTCCTACTGTTTTAACTCTCATTTTCTTCAATTTCGACGCTCAAACCCGATTTTTTTTCTTTCGAAGTAGCTTGACCGGGGACGGTCAAGATTTTGACCCCCAGGAGGTGTAAGGCCAGCATTCTGGCTGGGCCTGAAACCATCTATTTTCATTTCACACATTTGATCGCCTCGGCCACGCGGCCTTTCTCGGGGTACCTTTGTTCGCTTCCCTTCTCGCTTCCCTTTTTCCCTTTTAAGTACAAGAACTCTTTGTACTTAAAACTTGGACTCTTACTCTCTATCAATCAATGCAATAGCAGCGCTCGGTCGCCTTTGTTTTCCCCCTCTCTCAGCGTGAATATCCTGGAAGTCAGGCCCAAACGTGGGCACTCAAAGGACAACTCTCACTATTCTTCTTCCCCATCTTTTCTGGCTGCACCTCTTCCCCTCCTTTATCCTTAACTAGTGCCCATCACGGGTAACCCGTGGGTAACTCAGGCCTTACCCATTCCGCACCCGCGTGAAACCCATACCCGTGCTCACGGGTATGGGTACGGACAGATTAGCACCGCGGGTCAGCATGTTCAATATGAATTCTAGTACACTAAGCTACTATACAAAGGACTACTGTACTACAAAGCCCGCTGCGTCATCATCGCCCCCCGCCATCGTTGCATCGCCACTGCCGACTGTCGCGTCGTCACCGTTGTCGTTGTCGCCGTCTTTGCTGCCGTTGTCGCCGCCGTCGTCACTGCTGTCGTTGCCGTCGTCGCTGCCATCGTTGTCGCCACTGTCGCCGCCGTTGTCGTCGAAGAGTCGAAGAGTCGGAGTTGCAGCGCCGCCCTTGGCGCCGCCTCGCCATCACTCCTGCTGCGGCTGTCATGGGTGCCGCTGCCGTTGCATTTGGGACTTGCGTTGCGATGATGCTGGCGGTTGGTCGTTCGGCTGGGGCTGGCGAAGTTGTCGTTGTGGGTTGTCGTCTGCGTAAGTGGCAGGCGGAGTTTGCCGTTGATGCTTGAGCGTATGTTCCCGATTCATTCCCAGGCCGGGTGATGCCGGTTTTGTTCTCTTCGCTGCTTAGTAAGTTTATCGATTGTGCACTTCAAGTCCCCCCGATCTGCACGCGCTATCAACCCCCACCGCCGCCCTGCCATCGACAACAGCAAGACGGTGTCGACGACAACGATAGCGACGACAACGACAACGACAAGGCGGCGAGGCGCCGGCGACACGATGAGTTGGACGACCCACCGCCGCCGACAGGGCCTTGCCATCGACAACGGCAAGACGATGTCAACAACAGCAACAACGCCGACTCCAATGACGCCGACGACGACGACGACTCCGATGACGACACCGACAACAACGACAAGATGACGACAACGGGACACGAAAACAACTGGACATGACGACTCGGACGCGACGGCGAGCCCTGAGACGGGCATTCAAGTTCTGACCAGTAGTAGACTAGTAGTAGTAGCTAGTTATAATACTTCGTGTACAAGTGTAGTAGTGTATAAGGCCAAAATAAAAGTCGTGGTGTACTCAAAAAAACCCGCCAAACCCGTCATACGGGTGCGGGTTCTGGACGGGTACCCGACATCGTACCCGTACCCGTACCCGTCAAACCTGTACCCGGGTACCCATACGGGTTTACGAACCCGTGATGGGCACTATCCTTAACCACCCTCTGCCCACGAATTCTCACGCACGCGCTTTCGAGCACGTTCAATGCGGACATGGAATGGTCTGTGAGAAAATGTGTGACAGGTGTGACAGAAACTGACCTTAAGTCTATTCAGTGATTATCCATTTTGGATAAATTGTGAAAAGACTTTAAGTTTAAGCTATGTGTTTGTATCAGAACAATTGGTAAACAAACTTTTAATTTGTTTAACATGTATGAACATTCACAGTATATCTCATGTGATAATCCTTGAATGGACATAAAATCCATTCATGCTATTTTTCGGGGTACAGATTTTGTAAAAATTTTAAGTATTTGTCAGCACCTTTTCATGATTTTTTCATGGAAAGACAGAATTATGCTTTCAGTGACCCCTGCGAGCCGCTGCTCGACCGCCGGATACACGTGCGTCTTGAAACGATCCGGGTGATCGTAACATAAGACCAGAATCATCTAACCGACCCCTCGCGGAACGTACCGCGCGAGGACCCACCTAGACGGAACCGCCCCGCGTTGAAACGCGCGGCCACACAGAAACCCCAGAACCCTTGAACCACAGACCCGATGTTACGATTTCGGACCTCTCCATCTCTTTACTATCTATCCCCTTGTTCCATTTCCACTCTTAGGGCCGCACAACCTACGATCCGTTCTGATTCACTTATCGGC